>JANKKB010028441.1:0-14703 GCA_026225775.1 Bursera palmeri | reverse complement strand
AAAAATTATAATATTTTTAATTAATTTACCTTTTTTAAAAATTATAATTTTTTTAAGCTATAAAATAGTAAAAAATATGTTTGTATTTTGATTATTGAGTGGAATCAAAATTGATTGATGGGGTGGGGAGAATGACTGATTCCCTTACATGGGGTAATGAGATTCCTATTCTCTAGTCTTTTTTTTCAACCAAACACCAGGAATGAGAATACTTTATTCCCATTCCTATTCCTAGGTATATTTTTACCCAACCAAACGGCCCCTTAGATTTTCTACTACTCTTTACTCGATTTTGTCTTCTATTATTGTATTAATTGCATCATACATCCATACATTTTTTTAATTAATTCTATAAAACCATTCAAAATACCATTTATTAAAAATTAAAAAAAGTAAAAAGGGTAATTTTGTAAAACAAGCGAAGGAAATATCAAAGATCTCCCTCCATGGCTCCATCCCCATCCTTCGGTGCCCTCGGCTCCACGGATCATATCACATCATCCTGGTCGGGTATCTTTCATCTTGCCACCTCATATCGACAAGAATCACAAGATAAGACAAGTTACCGGAATTGGACGGTCAGATTCACTTGATGGACTCGCACTGCACCAGCAGATATCAGTATCTAACTCATCTGATTAGTCAAAGCGCACGCTCTTCTTCGCTTGTCGTAATCCCAAACTTCCTTATAATATTATTATTTTATTTATTTTTAACTAAATTTTAAGTTTTTAAGAAAAAATTATTATTTTCTATTTTTTCCAATTTGGGGAGTTGGGTCGGAAGGTAGCTGCTAGCTTTTCACACTTAGTTAAAATATTAAAAAAAAAAAGTAAAAAAGAAAACCCATTTAATAAATAAAAACATGAAATAGCGGATACATAAATGTTAAATAAAACAAATTTTATTATTTGTTTAATAGAAAATCGTAAAAAATAATTATTTTTGCATGTGAAGGCGGGAAAATCTCTCTCTCTCTCTCTCTCTCATTCATTCTCTGCAAGTCAAAGAGTTTGTTGGTTTTCAGAATTTTGTGAAACAAAACGACAAAGAGCTCAAAAGGTCACAAGATAACGTGTGAAAGCCCACACTCACACACTGACTCTCTCTCTCTCTCTCTCTCTCTTTTTCTTATTTATTTATTTTTTACATTAATTACAATATAAATCATATTTTGATTAATTCAATTATGGCCCAAATTAATCGCAATTGATGGTTTAGTGCTGTAATTGATGATTAAAGAATTCTGGATATATATAATTTTCAATCAGGGTGTGTCTGAATTTTGTTACAAAACCTTGAGAATAGTTTTGGAATATCAGACCAAACAGGTTTTAAATAATATAATTAAATATTTAATTTTCTTAATAAAAAATTCATGTCTAGCAATAATTATTTGATGTAAAATAATAATTTTTTAGAGACGATCGAAACCAGGTAATGAAAATAACTCAAAATTTAAAAATTTAGAGTGTAACTAAGAAACCCGACAAAGAAAATGACAACCCGTAAGCATTTGAAAAGGTAAGACAGAAACATTATCTTTGGTTTCTTAATAATTTGTTTTTCTTTTTTATAACGACAACATCTTTTTCATGAATGAATTATGAAAATCATAAATTAATATTATAACACTTTGAATTTTAAAATTACAATATAATTCATAGTTTTATTAACATAGAAAAATGAATATTTGAAAATTCATACGTGAGTTTTTTTAAATTAAAAAATAAATAATTTATTTATAGGTGAAATCAAAGAGGCAGACAGCTAGTATGGTTTTGATCAACTTGTTTTGTTTTGGTTGCTTGGAAGTGAAAAGCGGTGAAGAGGAGAAAGAATAAGTGAGGAGATGGGAGAGGGTGGCGGGGTCCACAAATAAATGGAGCTTGGGGTCAACGAGGACAAAGTCCTGATATGCGGGTCCCACACTCAAGTGACTAGACCCCTTGATTTTGATGCTATCTTTGTCGGATTTCCACGTTAACTTTCCCACCTCTTCTATCTTTTTTTCTCTTTTAATTATAAAATATTATTAATAAATAAAAATAAAAACACATCACATGCTGGCTATTCCTTTTTACTTTTCTTCTTTCTTACTCATTTAACATGCCATTTCATAGCTATGTTAATTTACATTATATAATCAATATTATATGTATCAAATAAATTATAAAAAATACATTATTATATACCAATTTACAGGTATCCATCATCGTATAAATTTCCTTACAAAAAACCCTAAGATTTATAATTCGACATAAAATGACAAAATCTACTTTGTCTATATTATTTCGTTACTAAAATATATAATTATAATCATTATTTTATTAAAACTATACAGATTAAGGTAGCATTTTCATGTAATTTTTATATATAAATTATAAATTTATAAGAGTATTTCGGTACCTTTTGTAATATAATATTATAACTTTCTTTCGAGACGAGGGAAAGAAATTAGGGTTAATCTTACAAATGCTAAGACTTTAGATTTTTAATATTTTGGTATAAAAATAGTCAATAATAATAAATAATTTTTTGTTATGAATACAAATTATGTCATTAAGATCTCGTTTTATTTATTAAAGTTTAAATATTCAAARTTAAACTCACACTTATAATCTTCAACTTTTAAGAAAATAACAACTTAATATAATATATGAGCTGTAGTAACCCAACAGTTCAAGTTATCTCCTCCGTAACTTTTAAGATCAATTGAGACATGTGAAGCTCAATTCAGTCAAAGTCTATATCTACAAACTTAAATTTAAACACATTACATGTTCATCAAATTTAATAAACATATTATTTTTTAAAATCACCGTGAACCCATTTGTAAGTTCTGAGACTTGTTGAAAATGTTTATAAAATTTGTAAGTTAATAATCATTATTATAAGCTTTTAGTGCTTGTATATATGTAAATAACTTAAAACAAATATAGAATTAGATTCATTATGTAACTATCAAGACCAAAGCATAATTTTCGTATGTGACCAAAAATTAAAAAATTAAAAGTTGAAATGAATATCCAAGGCTTTATTCTCTAATCTTTTTATTTTCATGTCTTAATCACCTATCCATTTGCTACAAAAGTTAGACAAAAAGGATCAAATGGGTGGACTTGCCCTCTTATCTAACTAAACACTTGTTTTTAGTTAAATAATATGCTAGTTGAAATCATCATTAATTAAACAACCTTAACTTTGGTATCAAGTTAGTGGACTCTATTAATCAAACTTTCATTTGATTTTATATTTTAAACCATTAATTAAAATTGATTTATCAAAGTCCACACTTGGTGGATGTACCAATCATATGCTTACATTTATTCAATGCCCCTTTTGATTTTTGATCTTTGAAGTCCTTTTCTAGAGGAGTAATTATTCAAATCGAATTTTAATTCAACAATGGGTCAATCTCTTAATGTTAATCAAACCAACCATTTTCTATCTCGTTAAATGACCTTGTATTTGAAGAGATCAAGTCACATTTGTTATATCATTTTCTTGAATTATTATTCGAATAATTAATTCAACCATTTTTATTCTTATTTTTATCATTTCAATTAACGGTCCATTGAGGATTTATAAAAATTAGAAATGATTAATATTATCAAAATTTTGTAATTAGTGATGAAATTTCTTAAAAGATTACAAGTAATCTACTTATTTATATTTGTCAAAGAAAAAGGGTATTTTTAATTAGAATTGAATAATTTTTTAATTAAAAATGAAATAATATTTAAGAAAACCCTAGTCGTAGTAGGTGAACATGAACACGAACATGCATGGGAATATTTTAAAAATTCGAAAAAGAAAATATTAAAAAAATAAAACAAAACAATAAATTGGCATTGTTAGAATCACCACGCGGTTGACTTGGTTCATGTGACGTGCCGTAAAGAATTGGTAGTGCAACGACCGTGGCTTATCCACCTTATTTATTTATTTATATTCTTTCAATAAATGGTTATTGAATTATAATTTTAATAAATATATGCTTGTGAGTTTGCATAGAAATCTCATTTATAACGTTAAAGAAACAATTAAATTATGGAAGAAAAGAAAAACAAATTAAACGTTCTCTTCACATTTTGTTTGTAATTGTACTTCTCGAAATGATTAAGCTATGATTCTGCTTGTTTCAAAAGTCATAAAATGCTTCTTAAAATGATTAATCGATTGAAGAAATAATAATAATAAAAAGCTCAATTTATTGCAAATTTAGAAAGCATTTTCAATTTTTTTTTTTTTGCAACAGAAAAAGCTTGCAAATAATGACCTGATCATGAACAATAATCACACAGATTATTAACTGTTGCCGAAAAACAAATTTTTTTCAAAACAGTTGAATCATGATTTTTCAAAAAAGTTGAAGCATAATGAGATGGATAGCTGTGTATGAAGTCTCTCTCTCTCTGTATGTAGATGAATGAATAAATAAATAAAAGCTGACATTATCAAAGCATGACTTAGACCTGAAAATTCAATTTTTGTCTCAACTATTTGGAGGTTCTCTCTTTGAATTTAAGTAGGACTGGCAGCCTCATTGACCCAGAAATCAAAATTTACAATGATTTGCTTCAAACTTTTTGGTGCATTTTATTTCTTTTTTTTTGAATTCAAAGGTTGTTTTATGCTTTTGTCAAACCGCTAAGCTCTGTCCAGCTAACTGAAGACTTTACTATATCATGTTTTGTTTTTGAAAGAAAACTATGATCTTGGTTCCATAATATTATCAGCTAATTTTAAATATAAATGCAAGGTTGATGATTTTTTTTTTTTTAAAAGAAATATGGGCTTCATGGAAGTGGATATTGATGAAGTAGGCCAAGGCCAGCAACAAAGCCATAATTTTTATGCTAAACTTTAGAATACAAAATGTGAATACTTGCTCCATTAGGGTCAAATGTCTATGGGGCTATTTTGTGACCTCTAATCATAGGCTTCATCGAAAGAAGTTACTTAGAAAATTTAGAGTTTGCTTTAAACAAAAGTGGGCAAAATCAAAATGCCTAGAAAAGTGACAAGAGATTGCATTTCTAGCGCCATTTTGAAGTCAAAGAAAGAAAGCACAACCTGGCTTCAACATCAAGGACAGACAATATACAACCCAAGCATACACCACTGTCCATACAAAGATTGATAAAGACAATAGATTTGAAGATGAAGACATATATATATATATATGTAAGTGGCAAACACTTGAGTTTGTAACCGACCATTTGACATTGAGTCCAATTGGCAACCAGTTCACCACTCATATTTTCACATTTATGAGAATTAAAAACGTGTCTTGATGGTTACCTTTGCCCTCGGCCACATGCTGAGATCAATTTTCTGCCTCGACTAAAGCTGTTTTTGAGGTACAGATATGACGTTACACATTAATAATAACATGCTCTTGGTTACCGAAATTAGAGTAAGCCTTTCGGCCTTTTGATACTCAATAAAGCGCCAGTAGAGTCCGGCCCCAACTGCACTGGGGTTTACCATGAGGTTTAACAAACACTGATATTGTGGTATCTCATTATGGTTTAGGGTTGTGCACATGCAATGCCATAGAGCAAGTTTTGCTTGTGATATTGGTTACCGAAATTAGAGTAAGCCTTTCGGCCTTTTGATGCTCAATAAAGCATCAGCAGAGTCTGGCCCTATTGCACCGGGGCTTAATTTAAGGTTTTCCGAACACTGACATTGTGGTATCTCATTTTGGTATATGGTGTTGGATACCCAATGCCATAGAGTAAGCTTTTTGCTTGTGAGAACGTGAGATCTATTTTGCTCCTAACTTTGTTGATAGCGGATACTCTGAGGAAATGCTAGCAACAATTACTATTTCATTGGCGAAACAATTTCTTTTACACATAATCTCTTATACACCTATGCTTCTCAAAAAATCTTCTGTCCGTTTTAGTCTTAAGTAATATGAGACCTGCCTAAAGCAAAAGCGACAGCCTTACCGATAGCCTAACATGGAATTTCAAAACTCAGCTTCAAGTTTTCATTCCCCCTCTAATTCTTGTCATTCAGAGGAAAGATTTTTTCATCTTACAGAATAATCTCAAATTTATACTATACAAAAATTGTCATTGCTACTCCTAGTACATAAGAAGCGCTAAAATGCGAAAAAAAAGAGAAGTTTAATTGGTTATCATTATCAAGAGAGAGTAAAAGTAAAATATTTGCTAATTAGATAGCTTAAAATCAGAACTTCTGTGCAGCTGTGTGGATGCTCTTTCTATCATGGTCTTCATACATTTTAATTGGTGTTTTACGGACTCAAAATTGACCTGCTCGAATGTCTCTATCCAGACGATCTGCATTAAGGGTCCCAGGGATCTCTCTGAAATCATCGTTAAAGATAGAATATGCACTGCATGGGTCAAAACACAAAATAAGATTCTCCTAGAAAGTTCAGAGAGATCAATGATGTTAACAGGGCACTCATTACAAATAGGAAAAAATATGGGACAATGTAAGAGTTTGATGTATAATTATACGAATATGCAATCAATTTGAACAATCATTCTGTGAATTATACTTCTGATAAGGGGCAAGAAAAAGGGAGGCAGCAACAAAGAGGAAAATTTCAGGGATGTATAATATAATACAAATTGCTTTTCTTCCTTCCAAATAGATACCTCAATTAAAGTGTCAATTCACGTAAAATTTCTTGATTAGATTTTTTTTCTTAATTTTTATACTTCCATTTAAACTTCAAGCACAATAAAATGACGAGCATGCCATTATCCTCAATAGGCTTATACCTGATGTCTCCAGGTTGCCGCTGTCCAAGATTCAGAAAAATGATAGCAAAGGCTGTTAACAGTATCTGAAAAAAAAGTGTAACAATGTATTGAAATATTATAATCATTGTCCGATAAGTGATTCACATAAACACAAACACATATAATGCAAACATCAAAGAGTCAATTTAGTTCATGTTTTCAGAAAACCTCTGGTTCCAACAAATGAAATAAAAATAAATTTCTTCTAATCTTTTCAAGCTAAAGCATTAGTAAGAGAGATCCTTCTCCTCTCAAGTACAGTAAACAATAAAAGTGTGAGGCTACTGATCTGCTCTAAACAAATAAATTAATGCTTACCAAGACAGCCACAAGAAAGAGTTTACTTCCAGATGATTAAAAAAAATCATAGTTTGCTTTTACAAAAAAAGTAAAAGCCTCACTAAACACAGAAAAAAAAAAAAAAAAAGGAAAGCTTAATTGATTCTGTTTTTCCTGTTTTCCTTTAATGTAATTATTGTGGACTGGTCTAATTCTTCCCAGGGTATGTGATGACGAGATCACTTATGGGAACAAAATTCGAACTCAATTACCAGTATTGACTTTAATATATAGAGGAACTTCAAAACATTAATTATCAATAAAAAAAAAAAAATGCTGTGTTGTGCAAATTTAAGAAATGGGAAATGGTAGAATCCAAACTCACATATATGGGTCCAAGATCCCATCGATGGGCAATCGGTGCAAATATAAACCATAAAATGATAATCGCCCACCCCTTTAGACTGAGTGAGAATATTGCCATCAGAAGCATATCTATCAAAAAAAACATAATGAAAAAGGCAATCAGCAGATTGTTGTTTTAAAATATAATTATACTTCTATTAGATGCTAACCAGGAATCTTCAACTTCTTATGCAGGAAAAAGCAAAGCCTCCTCTTCCATCGGCTTGTTGACTGTGGGAGCCGAAATTTCTGGACATTGAGGAGAAATGTATAAAAGCAACTAACAGATGTTTATACATTGATGTAAGATTTTTAAGTTCATGACAAATTCAATTACCAGATCTAAATCATCATCATCGATAAAAGTATCATCCCGTAGATGTTTAGCTGGTGCCTTCGGTTTGACAGCAGCAATCACACAATCTAGAAAATGAAGACAGAAATGTCCAATAACTAACATTGAACAAGTCGATAGTTTAAAGTACAAAAACTATGCTAAACCAAAAACGCAATGTTGTATAAAATTCATAAAAGCAACTAGAAGTGGATGAAACTCTATTTATCAATCTTTTATTTTCTGAGAAGTAAGACAACTTTGGTACAACTTATAACTTTTGTTCTTAGGGAAATTAAAGAAGATTTTTAATTTAATTATTCTTTAGGTGCTAGCGTTAAGGATCAAGGAAAATCTGTGGTAATTAGCTTGTAGCTAATTAGGAAGTATTACAAGCCAAGTAGTAAGCAGAAGATTAAGACAAAATCAATACCACCATCATTGAGTTGGAGATAAACGTCATCCTCATCTTCACTGTCATCCAATACGTTTCCTCGCAGAATTAGCCTCAGATTCTCCATTGGTAAACGATTATTTTTGGCAATCAATTTTCTCAAATCACGCACCTAATTAAGTAGAAGAAATATGAGCACACATAAGAATTCATAGCAAATAACATCTTCAAAACCTTTACCAGCTAACATATTATCTTACACAGAGTATAAGGAAATTTAGATTAAAAAGTGAAAGATTCAAAAGAGAACTCAAATGTAAACAAACTCAACTATTTTCGTGAAACATTTGAAATGTATTAGAATCCAAGAAGAAATTATTGAAATTATCTTCTGTTAATATATCCTTGGAACAGCTGCGCATTCTCAAACATGTAAACTAGTCCAAACTCCCCAGGTAAATTGTACAGAAATAACACATGAAGTAGCTAACAGTTTTATATGAAGGAGATAAAACAAAGAGGCATCTATCTCATTAATTTATATCCCCCATCCATTTAAAAGTAAAACCCCGCAAGTTTTCACTTCGAAGTACACTCATATCAAAAGCCATATGAAGGTGACTGAATCCCAGATAGAAGAGTGAATGGTGCCTGATTCTCTGCCCATCATTAGAATGGTTACTCACCAAAGGCAACATAGGTCATAATTTGGTAAAATAGCGATCTGGGTATTTGATAAAGCTACAAAAACGTAAGTTAAATTAAAAATAAAGAATTGCATACTTTGATGGAAGAAGAGACAAGGAGGCGAGAGGGACGAGCAGGGCCAACGGCTTTGACGGTGATCTCTACAGCCTTTTCCTCCTCTCTTCTTCGCTCATCGGTCTCCTCCACAATCTCTCCCATACCTCACTCAAACAACAATAATTCCATCAAGATTCAACAACAAATTGAAATGGTCAAGGAAATGAGAAGAGGCACATGATATCTTCCTACGCCTGATCACACGGTGTCCAAATATCTATACCCATTTGTAATACGGCCTGTTCGGGTTGGAATTTGGATCGGGTTTGAAGATTGATTTTTGATTGAATTTTTAGCAATTAATAATCCAATTTTTTTCTTCCGGGATTTGATTTTAATAATAGCCAACCCCATCGAATTCAAGTAGAGTAGGTAATTATTTTTGTCACCTAAGATGTACTCAATCGAACTCTTGCTGATTAAATTGTATGTGTCTCTTGCAATTTATTTTAATTTAGTCATGGAGAAATTAATAGAATCATGAGAATTGTTGCCTTGTTGGTTTACTAGTCAAATTTTATTCTCTAGTTAGCGAGGAAATTAATTATGTAAAGACAATTATTTATGGACTGTCATCAATTAGCTTATATCAACAATCATGTATCTGATCTTGTAATGACTCAAAAAACGACTGAAACTAGCTTATTGTATACTACTATTAATAATATATTGTTTAAATATGGATTAATAAATTTCCAGTGGAATTGTTCTCTTTCATAATAATTTTTCTGATGTAGTGATGGTTAGGATGGAAGAAATTGGATCATTACCGGAGCTCGGGGTGAAAGAATATCTGCAAAAGCACTTACATAGACAGGATGATCGCTCACAAGAGTCCCCTCTTCACGGCCGGAATAAATGAACGTTTTAATATATCCATAAATTAAATTCTATCATGACAGTACCATTTTAATATTTCTCACTTAAATTAATGTCAATAAGTTAAAACAAAAGGAAGAATTAATAAAAATTATATTATGTTTACAATCTATTTTACAAATTCATCTATATAACATAATGTGATTAAATAAACAAATATTAAAAAATAAATTATATTAATTAAGATATATGATATAGTGATCATCAATAATTATGTTACATCAATTTGTATGGATGAGTTAGCAACGATGATTATTGATTTTCTTGATCGCATGGTTGATGGTACTGTCATGATAGAATAAACCTTGCGTGATACCCACCACCAGAAATGTGGCTACAAATAGCCCCCAGGTATGACCTCCTTCTACAAAGTATTTATGTAACATAACAAAGAGGTAGATATCCAGAAAGAATCGTGAGTTGAGTTTTGAAATGGGAACCGAGAGTGGAGGGTCTCTACCAGTAACGAATGTCCAAGCCCTGGCTTCTAATCACTTCAAGGACATTCCAACTCGGTACGTCAGGGCAGAACTTGAAAATGATGAAGTTCTTCTCGTTGATGAGTCCAGATTCCTGTGATCAACATGGGCAAGCTTGTGGATGAACAACTAGACCATGACGATGAATTGTTGAAACTTCATTTGGCTGGCAAAGACTGCGGCTTCTTATAGTTGACTAATCACGGAATACCTGAAGAAGTCATTGATAAAATGAAGATTGACATTGCAGACTTCTTTAGGTTGTCTTTAGAGGAGAAGATGGTTTGTGCGCAGCAACCCAATGTAGAAGGTTATGGGAAATTAAGCTTTTGTTGTTTCCGAAGAGCAGAAACTTGATTGGAGTACTGGCTTGCGTTTTCCCTCGCCCAACCAGACTACATGAGAAGTATGAATCCCTGGCCTACCATCCCAGCTTCTTTCAAGGTAATCACGCAGCCTAACTCATTAATTAGAGATATAAAAGCCTTTCAAGTTTCAATACTAGGAGCTCAAACACTGTACCAAGACCTATGTTTCTGTTTGTTATTTTGCTTATTATATGAGAGCAACCCTGGATAAACACTCATCAGCACTACAAAAGGTTAGAATAACACTCATCAGCACTAAAAAATGTTACAATCTGTAAGAGAAAAATGTGAACTCTAAACCTTAACTAGGATTTGATACCACTTATGAGAAAATTATGCTAAAATAAATAACTTCAAAGATTGGTAAAATTCTAACAACGTAAAGAGATAAAATATTTAACGTGGTTTGACATCAATTAACTACATCGACAAATAAAGAGATAAATCCACTAGATCATATATAAATAAGAGTACAAGAGATAACAAATCAAATTAATGCTTTACTCGATACCAAACATATTAGCGCATGAAAGGCTTACTATCATTCAGCCTGAAGGTATTCTACCTGATGTCTAATATAACATAATAACAAGCTCTACCGGTGTAGATCTAAATATCTTTTAAGTCTCTTCCTAAAATCCGTAAGGGTATTTACCCATTATATCTAGTCTCTATCTCTCATAACTAGAATTGATTTTCAAGCCCTATATTTATAGATCTATATAGAGATCTTCTATTTCTAATTGGAGTAAGACTCCTATTAATTCAATAACTCTATTTTCCTATTCCTTCTAGTACTCATACTTCTTATAGGAGTTAACTAGTATTATAGAAGTCAACTATAAATAAGGAAATAAAATCCTGAATAAAAGTAAATTATAAAACCTAATGCTAAAAGGATTTCTTCAGAAGTAGGATTCAGATTATACTCTAACACAATCTGTCTATTGAAGTTTATGGCTAAGAATCTGGGGCTTGAATCTTATAAACTTGCAAGCCTGTTCGAAGATGGAACACAACGAGTGAGAATGAATTATTATCCACCTTGTGCACAAGCAAACAAGGCTCTGGGTCTAACGCCACATTTTGATGGTAGTGGATTGACCCTATTGCTTTAAGTGAATGAAATCAAGGATTACAAATAATGAAAGTCCGTAGATGGGTACCTATTAAACGTATCCCTGGTGCTTACATTGACGACACAATTGAGGTAAATAATTAGTTCAGTTACAAGTTCGTAAAAGAAGATATATAGTTATTCCATTATACTATTGATAATTAGAAAAAGCTCTCTATCAAATTATAGTTACTACATCTAAACTTTGTTCACGTCCAGTTATTTCTTATCCCATCCCTTATTTGAATTTTTAAAAAATTTAAAAATTTTATGTTCACATAAAAAATATTAAGAAAAGGGGTCACGACCGTACCGGGTGTTAATTGTATTCACTCTAACGTTTGAGGGGTTATAGTATAAAGATAGTTTGCACGAGTGGAACAAGGCAGTTTTATACAGTTTGATAATGATGTTTAATAATTATTAAAAGGGTCATCGTTTATATATTCTTTGTCAATCAATCTATGACACATCAATTTGAAAGTTAGAAGTTTACATTCCAAAACCATTTGAAAACTTAGCAGAAGGCAATTGCCAATTTAATTGTAAGAGCGTTTCTCTTAACAATTATTGCTCATATAAGACAACTCATTGATTGTTACTAGTCATCTACCGCTTTTGGAAAACACTGTTCTTTTACTTAGTTTTAACCTATTCGCATGCGGAATTAATAATTTTCCTTCAACGTGTTTATCGTTTTAGCTATCAAAGTTTGGAACCTTTTATCTTGAATTGCATTATTGCATCAACTTTTGTCATATTATTTTGAAAAATTTGAAGAAACATCTAAAATTAGAGAGAAATTTGAACAAATATCCAAAATTAGAGAACTTGTTATAAGAATAATCAAACCCCCTAATTACTTGTAAGTCCTTATTCAAAAGTAGTTGAACTTTAAAAATACACCCAATTTTATATCACTCTCTCTCCCTCTCATTTTGAACAACTTGACAACCATTGCACTTCTTTTTCTTTTTCTTCTTCTATACATCTCTCTCTTTCATCTAAGCGAATCATCGGCAACAGAGAAGCGAAGTACTAGTAACTCCTCTTTCCCCGATAAGCCCTCTTCTCACAATCCCCTATTTAAGTTTTTTTTTTCTTTGTTTCCTTTGAAATGAGTTATATATATGTAATGGATTATATTACTATTTGTTCATATATGAAAAATAAATATTGATTGTTATTTGATTTGAAATTTCATTTGATTTTTATATTAAATTTGTATGGTGATTATATGATTTACATATTTGGGGTTTTGGATTGGATTATTGAAGAAGAAAGAAGAATGTATATTTGGTATATTTGAAATTTCTTAAACAAATGTTAGTTGAGTATGAGTATACGTATGAAGAAGAATTTGAGAATTGAAGGGTAGAAAAAAAAATTACAAAATACAAAAAAACTGGACATAACATGTTCGATCCTCAGCTCAGGATCATTCGGTCCAGGTGCCCAAGACCGTTCGATCGTCAACAAGTAAATAATATGGTTTTGGCTTCCGTTCATAACAAGTCACCTACATACTCATTACGCCTACTCCAAATAATGTTAATTGTATATAATTTATGAATAAAGCATATACCAATGATGGATGCCAAAGGTCAACGTCAATTATTTAATAATATGCAGCTTTAATAAAAATCAAAGAATTTCAAATTAAACAAGAACCAACATTCGTGTCCCAAATATGAACAAATACTATTATAAACAATTATATATATATAACTCATTTCAAAGGAAACAAAGAAAAATAAAAACTTGAAGAGGGGATCATGAGTAGAAGGTTTATCGAGGGAAGAGGAGTTACCAGTGATTCCATTCTCCGTCTTTGGTGATTAACTTAGATGAGAGAAGAGTTTATGAGAGAGAGATATATAGAAGAAGAAAAATAAGAAAGAAGAAGAAGTARAAGAAGTAGAAGAAGTGTAGTGGCTGCCGATTTATTTAAAATGAGAGAGGAAGAGGTGATTATAGAAGAAGAAAAATAAGAAAGAAGAAGAAGTAAAAGAAGTAGAAGAAGAAGAAGAAGTGTAGTGGCTGCCGATTTATTTAAAATTGGAGGTATTTTTAAGAGTTCAAGTACTTTTGGATAGGGACTTACAAGTAATTAGAGGGTCTATCTATTTTTTATCCAATCCCCTAATTTTGGATGTTTGTTTAAATTTTCTAAAATTAAGGGATTGGTTGAAAAATAGCTAGACCCTCATATTACTTGTAAGTCCATATCCAAAAACAATTAAAGAGATCAAATGACCTCAGTTTAATAGAACCAACTCATCCCTCTCCCTCTCATATTTTGCTTCTTCTTTTCTATATACATCTAAGTCATTCTCTCTCTCATTCACTCTTAATCTAACATATGAACTCACTCTTATTACACTTTTTTACTCTCATTTCACTTTTTCACACTCATTATCAAGATCACGAATCAAATGACAAAAGTTACAAAGATAAGTAAAATCTTGATTTCATCTCTCTAATATATTCATTGTTAAAAATATAATATCATGCCTGAAAATATAAGATCATAGTTGAAAGTTGTGTTATAAGACCGATTTTGTAAGAAAATCGGAGTTAGAAGTTGTACGTTAGAAAAAATTAGAAAAGTTATATATATACATGCATCTTTCCTCCACAATTATTACTCCCTCCATCTTCCTTCTAATAATTCTCTGAGCTTATCACCACTCTCTCGTCAGAAATGGCCGAGGTCTTATTATTTTTCTTTATTCATTCTTGTCATTTAAGGTTTTTTTGCTTATAAAATATACGTATATGCGATCTCAAGGTCCTTTGAATTAAGCAAGCTGCCCATTTTCTCATTTCAGAATATCATGTATATCATCCATC
>JANKKB010028440.1:0-14698 GCA_026225775.1 Bursera palmeri | reverse complement strand
ACGTTATAGTATATTCAAATATTTACTAGTAGCTAATATCTCGGGTTGTTAAGATTATATAGCTGTAAATCAGTTTTATTTTGCTTATATATAATACAATCAAACCCACACCTAAGGGTGTGTGTGGAGGACTTCACTACAACTCTGTTTTACTATCTGTTCACTCCCTTAGTTTTCTATGTTCCCATAAGCCAGCGTCCCAGCCAACGTGATATTATCTCTTGAGCATTCGGCCTTTGTGAAAGGAGATCATGCCAACTTTGAAATTGAAGCATCATTTGGAGTTGAGGCGGCACAGCTTTACCCCGATGCCATGTACACTAACATACCGTAGATGAGTACCTCAATCAGTTTGCATGACGGTGACCCTTCCGTGTTCTTCTGCAAGATTATCTCGGTAAATAATTAGTCATCTCAGGTTTCACGGAGTATGGTGGTTGGCTTTCCTTGTTTTCCCGAGTTCAATGGATTCTGTAAGGATGTAATTTTGTTGTATTATCCATTTTAATATTAGCACTTTAGCAGCTTGGTTTGTGCTATTTTTCACCATTACAATCGTGTGTGTAACTCATTGATAGTTTTATACAAATGGACGTTTGATCAGTTTTTTGTCCCAGTCCCACTCATGTTAGTCATTCGGAAAGAGCGACGTTTGATCATTTATTATATTCACTAATTAAGACAACACGAGAAAAGTCGCGATTTTGAACTCTATGTCGGAAATGGGATCCAAAGTAAGATTCTCGATATCGGTGGGACCGGACGTGTCGGCAAATTCCTCGTGGAAGCGAGCGCAATAGCCCGTCACCCAACATTCGCGCTCGTGAGGGACTCAATTCTCTCTGATCCTTCCAAATCGAGAATCATCGAAAATTTCAGGGGTCTCGGCGTTAATCTCCTGATTGTGCGTATCGCTTCAGTTTCTTCCGCTTTTTTTTTTTTTTTTATTTTCCCGCCCATTTTTTCTATAGCTTGGCACTGTTCGGTTGCTTAGAAATTTTCATCATGCTTTCTAATTTTCCACTGTGAGGAGAAATAGAAAGCTCAAGTTTTTGGAGAAAATTTAATGTTTAATGTGTTATTGGTAAGGTAAAGTTAGATTATGCTTGGCTGCCTAGAAAATAAAAACGACATTGAAGTTTAGTCGGTATAGAACAGAATAGAGTAGAGCTGAGCACAGCTTTTTCTTTTGTTTAATTATTGTTAAAACTAGATTATCAATAATTAATGAATAAAATAAATTGGATATTAAGATGCTAATCTTGTGAAAATTTACTGTGCTTGTACTTACCCAGGGAGATCTGCTCAATTACGAGAGTCTGGTGAATGCAATAAAGCAAGTGGACGTGGTGCCATCAACGGTAGTTCGTCCTCAACTGGCTGATCAACTCAAGATTTCTCTGCAATTAAAGAAGCTGGGAACGTTATTGTAATAACTTTGTTTTCCTTGTATATTATCTTATCTTATTTTCTTATATCCATAAGCATAATTAATACATTTTGGAAATGGGATATAACGATTCAATCATAACCATTTAAATAACATAATTCAAAGGCTCAAAAGTTGTGTAACAAGTTATATAGAAAAAGAAAGGCCATTTGCGAGAAAGGTTAAGGTAAAGACTTTGGTTTCATTCTATGTTACGTTAGTTTTCCTTGAAGGAATTCAACAAGACAAATCTCATAATGGTGTAGTGAGTGTCTCCATTGGGCATTTCAATTTTCATTGAGATTTAGTCTCGGTCTGTGACTTTCTATGTTCTCTTTTTAGAGATTCTTCCCTTCAGAATTTGGAAATGATGTTGATCGTGTCCACGCTGTTGAACCAGTAAAATCAGCATTTGCTGAAAAGTCGAAAATCGCTGAATTGTTGAGGCTGAAGGAATTCCATACACCTATGTATCATCCAATTTTTTTGCTGCCAGCTTCCTTGCAAATCTGGCACAACCTGGAGCCAGAGCTCCCCCAAGAGATAAAGTGGTCATCTTAGAATATGGGAATCCAAAAGGTAAAAGCACATCCTCTTCGGGAATGTGGTTATAAACTTAACTTCTGTATCTATTTATTTTATAAGTTGTGTGTGAGCTAGAGGAAGGATTTGAATAAGCATATGGACAAATGGTAAGATGTGAACAGAACACCAGTCATCATGATGTTACGAGAGGCTAGAGTAGGTGTACATTGTCACATGAATTACTGCAAAATATAAGTTTCTGCTTCGTAATTTATGCATTTCTGGAGTTACAAGCATTTATTATGATCTTCAGCAATTTATAACAAGGAAGATGACATTGAAACCTATACTATCCGAGCTGTAGATGATCCAAGAACCTTGAACAAAATCCTTTATATCAGACCCCCTGGTAACATTTACGCATTCAACGATATTGTATCTATGTGGGAGAAAAATATTGGCAAAACCCTTGAAAGGATCTACGTCTCAGAGGAGCAACTTCTAAAAAACATTAAAGGTTAGTGAAGAACATAACAATATTATATATAACAGTGCCTAAACCTCTTCAAGTCAATCCTCAGTAGTAGTAACCAATATTATAATGATGTTTGCAGAAGCTGCATTTTCACTGAATGTGATATTATCTATTGAGCACTCGGTCCTTGTGAAGGGAGGTCATACCAACTTTGAGATTGAACCAACGTTTGGTGTTGAGGCCTCGCAACTGTATCCTGATGTCAAGTATACCACCGTGGATGAGTACGTCAATCAATTTGTGTGACTAGATTTTGAGTTGCAATATCTTGGTAAATTTATTGAGCTGTTGCTGAATCAGGTTTCAATCAATTAACTGGATTGTTGCTCAATGGTTATCTTTTTCTTTGCTTTTGCCAGTTCTTCGGATTCTTTAACGTGTTATTGTTCGTTTGCATGAAGATAGGAATATCAATGTTGTTGGAACTAATTAAACTTAAATTACCATCTTCGAAATTAAGAGGCCAGCTGCAGCACTTCTTGTGCTAGCTTTCAGGCTATTACAGGTGTTGTTAATAAAACCTTTGTAACCAACAAAATAATAATAATAATAATAATTGCGCTCTTAATGGTAGCATAACACTAATATTATCAGTTTGAAGGGTATTTATGTTAAGCTTAATGAATAAAAAGAAAAGCGTCCAACGCAAATCCCACGCCATAAATATCATCACTTTGTACACAGCCAACGACATTTGTGATCTATTACATACCCTTTAACTCATCAAAATTCTTCATTTTTCCCTTTAATTTAACGGATATATTCCACTACTTGTATCTCAATGGCAAACAAGCAGCTAACAATAAAGTAAAATAGCATGACTAGAAGGAAAAGGATAGTAGGCTAACAACAAAACTTAAATTGTTAAAACATGTATAAAGGTGAGAGAACCAAAATCTTTTCTGAACTTTACCAGCTCAGTCAAGCACGCTCATTATTTATCCTCTGTTTCCCTTCTTCCCCTTCTTTGCTGAAGCCTTTGCAGGTCCTTTACCTCTCTGGGCCTTTGCATTTTTTCCCTTCTTCAAACCACCCTTTCCTGCCTTGCCCGATCCACGTGTCCTTGCATCTTTTTTCATACGTCGATCAACAAGGACCTTCCCTTTACCAGCCCTGACTTGAACTCCCTTTTTAGCAACCACATACTCCTTTTGAGGCCTTTTAGGTGCAGCTTTCTTGTATAATTCTTCAATTTGCTTCCTCTTGGAACGATCAGAGATCTCTGCCTGGTCTGATATAATGTTTGCCTTCTTCCGGACCTTCTCAAGCTTCCTCATAGCAACCCGCTTCTTTCGGGCTTTGGCCTCTGCCACCTTCTTAGCAGGCCGGGCATCAATTTCTTTGAATTGTGCTTTCATTGCAGCAATCTCCTCCTTGGTAACAGGCTTAATTATTTGACGATGCCTCCGTTCCTCATCCACAAACCATTCAGGCAAGCCCTGATCATCAAACATGTACCTATTGTAAGCATCATCAAGCATCTCCTCCCTTTGCTTTTTCCTCAACATCTTCTTGGCACAAGCCAATATCTCCGCTTTTGTATCAACATCTTCATCTTCTGATTCATCAGAAGACGAGTCATCACTTGAGTCCGTGGCCGGTGCAGGTACTATCTCAAAATCATCTTCTGCCTTGGATGCTTGGAACTTAGCACCATTGGAACCAGTAGAATCATTTTCTACCTTTTTCTTAGCCTTCTCAAGGACGGGATGTTTTTCCTTCTGCCCATCTATCTGCATGTCGTCTTCACTGTCAAATTCACCTAAATCTCCCTCCTCTACAGCTTCTGCAAAAATATCCTGACTAAACCACTTATTTGTAATTTCCTCTTTTGTTGGCACTGTACCATCATCAAGTGATACCATTAGAGGATTTGCATCATGATCACCCTGTTCTTCTTCTGAATCATAATTAGTATGAACTATTTCATCACCATCACCGTCCTGCACATCCAAAATGAAATTGCTGATTATGCAATCAAAAGCCAACATAAAGCCTAGAGTTCCATCCTAATACTTTAACATCACAAGTAACAACATAGCTTCATATTATATCACTCACCCACCACATTATACTCAAGTTTAAGTATCATTAAGAAGATCAAAACATGAAGGCAACAAAATCCTTGATATATACTCAAGTTTAAGTATCATTAAGAAGATCAAAACATGAAGGCAACAAAATCCTTGACAAAGTCAGAAACAGTGAGAACGCATAAGCCATAAGAAAACTCAGGATTACACTTCCAAGGCCAAGGTCATAAAAGCAACAAACTAGCAAGAGTGACAAAGAGAAAATAAACATGTGCTACAGCATGCACACACAAGTTTATGCCATAGTATAGCTACATACCTCTAGAAGTTGGTCCTCTTGGGCATAGGCTTGTTTTGCACGCTTTCTCTGCTTTGTACTCCCCCCCTTTTTGGCCACATAGCTCTCATAAGCTTGATCAAGAATTTCTTCCAATTGTTCATCATATCTAACAACCAGATATATCAATTTAATTACAGGGATATAAAGTGGTAACAATTACATTCAAAACATAGATAAACTACAATGAAGAAATAAGAGGAATTACCTTCTTCGCTCCTCATCAGAGTCCACATCAGTGGATGAGTACTCTTGAGCCTCCTTATCGATTCTTTCATTGTCACTGTCCCCCGCATCAACATTCTCGTTGCCGTCTTCATCAAGTTCAGTGGAATCAACAGCTGCAAGATCTTTCTTACCCTAGAGAATCATCATTCAAATTCAAACAAGAATGAATCAATGCTCATGTTTTTGTTTTGGATACATGTAATTTTTTGATAAAAAATAAATAAATAAATTTGCACAAAATCAAAGATTAAATTTTGCAGGCTACTTTCAAATGGAAATTGTCCCACCAAGCCATTAAATCACAACAGGAAAAAAAAATGTTAAAAGGTTAAATGGGGTTTTGATACTCATACAAACACTCATAACATTGTGTAGAATGACATCTGATATTCTAAGGGTTTGATTTGAAACATATTAATGAAAAATCAAAATCTAATTACTCTCACAAAAACAATCACTCAAGAAAGAGAATGAATAGAAATGAAAACATACCTTGATGGAAGAAAGAGAAAATAACTCATGATCAATATAACCATCCTGCATAACATCTACTTGCGCCCCAGTTGCCTTTCGCACCTTGTCCTGGAATATACAAAAACAAGAAAATAATAAAAAACGCATACCAACCGACTAGTATGGGAGCATGCCATAACTTAAAATCCAAAATAGAACTTCTCACAGAAACCGAATGTGCCATTGAAACCTGAAATGTTAAACTACATTCTTCTATAGAAAATTTTATTATATCCAAAAATCTTTCAAACTTTGCAGATTTCACATTATCAGTTCACATTTCTGTTGAGGGCTGAGAGAAATCCTCCATTAAAATCAAAATGAAAAAAATAGAGGTTCATAGGTCAAAAATTAAGATGAGGGAATACCTAATAGTTTGTCTGCTAATTAGTATTGAGTTAATATTGCATTTTATTTGTCCATATTTGGAACATATTACAAGTCCCTTCCCATGAACATTATTCAGGCATTCTACTACATCATGGCTTGATGGATTAATTCACTATTTAATATATTCATCACTGGATTTATAACGTAAAATAAAGAATTTGTTTCGAGCTTCAAATATCTTGCAACTCAGCGCATGAGACATGGAGCGAGTTTAAAACAAGATAATCAACCTTAGCACGTTTTTTTGAGAGAAGCTTCTTTTCTCGTTTCTTTTTGCGGTCCATGGCGTATTTCAGTTCCTCCATTTCATTAAGAACTCTCTCATCTTCATCCTCCTCAGTCTCAATATTAGTAGAAGCAGGAGTAGTAGCCTTTTGTGTAGGAGACAGAGCCTTTCTTAAACTCATCCGCCACCTACATAACAAAGTATACATTAAAATTAAGATCTAAAAGATGATAACCTTTTCATCAAGAAAAGAAATCTAGAATATAATATACAGGTCTTTCCACTAATGGCATCTGTTACACATTGTACAAGTATTGCCATGAACCAAATTTTTTTAGTTTTCTTCCTTTTTCTAATTCTGACTATTTAATAAAAAATAAAAAGGTATGCTTGTCTTACTTCAGTAGATGCTTGAAATCTTGCTTTCCCAAAACGCGCAAATCATCACAAAGGGCTCTAACCTAGCAAGCAAGCAGATCGACAATAGTTAAAACTTTGATAGAATGAATAAAAGAGGTTCGATACAATAAAAAGATCAGAATGCTGAAGATATTGGTGATTATGAACAACCTCCTCTGTTGTCAATTCATGATCTTTGATAGCCAAACTAGCCGGATCCTCAAAGGTTATGGAAGTGACTGAACCAAGAACCTCCAGAGGAGAACTGGACCAAATGAAATCAGCTGCTGATGAAACTTTCCTTATAAGTGTCTCTCCATCTTCATATCTGTAATAGGATTTTAATTAGCAACATGCACTTAGTATAGAGGCGGTTATAATTATTTAGACAGAGGAGACGCAAAGACAATTGACAGTAATGTGCAGGTCATACATGTTATCTATTAATAGTACATAAAGATCAATAGAACTGTATGATAACTAAGAGATGATATTGGCAACATTGAAGGAACAACCAAAACTGTAATTGAAGGATACTATTTTATGCAAAAAATAAGCACAAATCAGCACCATATACCTTCAAGGCTTCAACTATTAGAATTAGCAAATTGGTCACATGCCACAGGAAGAATTTATTAAACCTAATAAGAACCACTTAAAGAGGAAAAAGAAAAAAAGTTTACCCATCTCTGTGTCTCTTTTGCTTTGTGCCTCTTAGAACATCCACCACCTACATCAACAAGTTATACAAACAGAATAATCATTAAAAAAAAAAAAGAAGGAAAAGAATGAATCCAGAAAAAGAAGAGGGTGTAGAACAAGTCATTTTCCCGCCAATTCCAAAAATCTTACCTTACGCTGGGGTTCTATAGATCCCTGAAACAAATGCTTCACATCAAGAAGACGCGGATCAATTTTTGCAGGGGCCTTGTACTTGAAACCCAATACGTATATCTCAGCCGATGCAGATCGACTAGCTGCTGGTTTATCTACCTCTACCTTTTCAAATAACTGGAATGCACTACCCAAAATCAGAAAAAGTTGGCTAGCTATATATAATTCGCTTTTACTTTAAAATAAATATTAATATACCTGCTTGAGGCAATACAGAACTGAACTGTAATCTTGAGACCTGAAAACCTAATACAGAACAACAAAAAAGGATTAAGCATCATATACAACAAAAATTTACCACAAAAAGAACCAATTTTCCAATCAAACAGACAATCCAGAAATCCCCTAATAAAGCAAACACTTTAATTTCAGTATTTTCTTTTCGCAATTGGTCCCTGTCTACACTGCAAAGCATATCCCTAACATTGTTACACTAGGCCTTCCCTTCAGAATTACTAAATTACCACAAACTATACCATTCAATCAAATTCTTTAATCAATTAAACACAACACAAAATTCATCAAAAAAAAACGAAGTAATAATAACAATAGCAATAAAAGAAGAGCATACTTTTGTAACAAAGGTTCCTTTAGGAGCCAAGAACTGAGTTGCTAGCTTAACAGAATCAATAACCAAGGCGTTCTGACTCATGGCTTCCTGAGCCCAGGCTCCACCAACATTAGGCGATCCATCATGCAAAATCAAGTCAAAAGCTCGAACTCCATGTTCTTCCATCACCTTCTTTACTCTAGCTCTACACTCGGACTTCGTTATATCCTGCTCCAACGACATTGCCCCACGAATGGGCGCTATGGGAACCAAGTCTAGGCCTAAAACCAGGCTACCCACGGGAACCCGCTGAACCGCGACCTGCATCCACCCACCTGGGGCGGCGCAGAGGTCGAGCACGGCGCGGGAAGAACGCAGGAAGGAGAACTTGGTGTCGAGCTGCACGAGCTTCCATGAAGCCCTTGAGCGGTAGCCGTGTTCTTTGGCTAAACGGTAGTACTTATCCAAACGATGCTTACCCTTTACCTTGCCCATTTTCAGCTGTGCGCAGAGAGAGAGAGAAGTAGAGGGGCTGTGAAGGGTTTGGAATATGAACTCCCAGCAAGGAGATTTAGGGTTTAACAAGTGTCGGTTTTTTCTTCTGTGTTTATTTTGAACGTCTTCCAGTCATAATTATAAAATAACTGGGAAAATGTAAAAATAGTCAAAATGTGAGGGTTTTAAAAAAACTTAATTTTTTTCCTTTTAATAATCTGGACAAATTGTCTAATTTTTTGAGTAAGATATAAGCACCTTGCTCGAGAGATTATTATTTGATTCTCTCTATTAATACTCAACATGTCAAAGCTAATATTTCGAAAAGTTATCTAGCACAACAAACAAAATTATGATTTAACAAAATATTTAATACATACCAAAATTTGATTATTTTACATAACTATACATAAAATTTTGCAGAATCCATCAATCATAACTTTTATGGTGATCTATGCTTACCAAAACAAAACCCGATCGTTGCCCTGAATTTAACCAATATTTTCTATCTTTTTGTAAATGAAGGTTTTTTTTTTTTTTTTGGTTATATTGAAAATATTATCAGTTAGGGGAATAAATTATAAATAGGCATATGTATAATCAAGATGGTATAAACTTGTGGATAACTTTGTTTTCAATTAACCAAGTATGCTCTCTTTAAATATAATGTTGTTGTTTGTTGTAAGCTGCAAATTTTTCAGAACAAATATACCAGTACTCTAAAGTTTATTTTTGGGTTGTGAAGACATCTATAGAGCCTATGAGATGAGCTCAACTCAAGGTTCCCATTTTTTTTTTTTTACTGAAACTGAGTTAGCATAGGCTTAAGTCTTCAATTAAAAGAAGAAAGGGAGGAAACATAACATTATACACCCTGAACCAACAGCCATAATCCATTCTACATTCAAGATGAAAGCCAAAACTGGCAAACTGCAATGGCATGTAGCAAGCAATACCATTTCCTGCTCTCTTTCAGTGAATTCGTGCAACGATGCACTTTTCGTTAACATTACATGATAACTAGGCACATGAAAAGTTTCCCACTTAAAGCCAGGTCATGCAAATTACAATGCCAACATTCTTGAAATCTAAATTGAATCTTCATAACATTTGTATGAACATTAAAGTTACATTTCTGCAACATTAGCACTCCTTGGGCACAATACAACTTTAAATTTACTAATAATAACCAAGTGCTTGTCCATCGGAAAAAAAAAATCCAATTATCATGAATTTCCCAAAACCTACTTTTTCCCCCATCCGGTCCTTTCCTATTAATTCTATGATCAACCATGCTTCAGTCCGCACGCGAGCCACTGCCACTACCACTTGGAGAGGGTTTTTTACCACCATATTTCTGTTAAAAAAAAAAAAAAACCATATGTTAACTGCTCTGCAATCATATCAAAGGAGAAATTTACTGAAAGTCATTAAGTACATCAACCTCACCTGCTTTCCAATGTTGAATGGGATGTACTTGTATTTTATCATGTGTGCGATTTGGCGCCTCATCGTAAGAACAAACAGAACAATCCAGTAACAAAGTAATATAGGCCAAAAGACAGGAACATCAAATACGGAAAAGAATGTCATTACAAATGCTATGCAGAAAGCTTTGGTCATGGAGTACCTGAAAACACAGCACCAGAACAAAATATCAAGCTCAAGCACAAACAAAAAGAAAAAGGTTTAATCCCTTTGTCAGAAAATATTTTTGTCATGTTGATATTCATATTATATCAACTAGCTAGATAACATGCTTCCAGTGGCTAAAGAAATATGAGAACATGTATAGCAAACAATCAATGAAATAGGGAATATAATAAATCACCTCACAACCACACAAGTTGATTTAGAGATGTTATTGTCTACTTCATGATTCTTTCGTAAAATAAAGTTGCATTTACTAATCGGTTTAGCACCTCAATCATGTTTTCATTGAAATTCAAATCATTTTCAGCAAGACACCTAAAACTAAGTTATCACGTCAAATCTACTTCCAGGGGGAAAAAATCCGACACCTAATATAACAGCAACCTAACAAACAAGAAATTACTTGAAAATCGAAACAACTATCAAACATCATTCAAAGATATTTAATAACAAAAAAATATATATATATACCCATTAATGAAGTAGTTTGTTCCCAGAAACATGAAGTTTCGATAAATACACCAAAGACAACAAGGTCGTGATTTTCATAATTGCTTCTGACAGTCACTAGAGCATCGAATATCGCATATATAACAGAAGATAATAAGGCTATGATAAGTAGGTGGTTTTATGATTCAACAGCGGATTAAATCATACAGATGACAAGCAAATGAAAATTGCTGATTGTACATGAAACTAGTTCTAATCTAACCCATACTTGAATGAGCAATCAACAAAAATATCAGGTCCATGACTGATGGCAGCTATAATTAAACAAATTAAGCTAGGTAATTTTTCATTGTTAGGATATATATCATTGAAAAGGATATCACAATGAGGTTGGTCATTTTTCAGGTCTTGATTTTCAAAATAAAAATAATATGTTTCACAAACATTCGACAGTAACAAGAACAATAGCCAGAGAGTAGTTTTACAAGTTCTTAACTGCTTTTTCATGCGGTAACATCAAAACAAAAAGTTCCTAATAAATCAAAGGAAACTAACTATAAAGGAATACATACGACTACAAGCATTAGCTATAAAACGTTAGAACCAATGTAAATTAATCTCCAAACAGTAATACAAACAAATGACAACTTCCATTATAAACATTAACAAAATTCTTTTGGTTACCAGAATTTAAACTCAGGTAGCCGGCGAATAAAAGGCTTGAATTCATCAGAACCCTTTGTTGGCAGCAAAGGCCCATCAGACACTTCAATTTCAGGATCAACCAGAGGTGACAAAAACCCGATTAGCAAATTCAGTAGATAGATCCCAAGACCATAGGAAATGATGTAAAACCCTTGCACATAATAAACCCGCAAACAGTAGATAGCCAAAATAGCAAGGGTTCCAATCCACCTATAATTGCTATGTGGAGTACTCTTATCCAGGTAATACTGATACATCCTCCAAGCATCATGTCCCCATTGCGCCACAGGTGATGCTGCTGAGGCACCGTCGCCTCCAACTCCCTCCATTCAATTTAAGTTTCAAAATCCTACAAATACAATAACACAAGTCAATCACACTATACAGTTAGAATTATAGAGACCACCAAACATATAATACATGTAAATGTATATGTAATCAAGTATATGAGAATGAGAGCGACCCTCACTCTAGTAAGCTTCATCACAACCCTATTAATGAAAATAGCTTGCAACTCTAATCCCGATTTAAGCTACAAAAACTGCAATTACAATAGTTATTTCCCATCACATTTAAGCCCTGATAACGAACAGATATAACCCAAATTTAACCTATAAATAAGTATATAACGAATACTTGAATGTACATGCACAGGATCTATAGGATTAACATAATTACAACTTACGAGGAAGAAACCCAGAAAAAAAAAATTGCAAAAGCACAAGCTCATATAAGTCAAATAGGTGTCACAGAGGGATGTTGGGATTCCATTGCAGCATTGCCCCATATAACAAATGGAAAAAAATACTAACGGAAGACAAAAACCTAAAGATTAAAATGCAACTAATTAACTTCAAACTCGTCATATAATTCATTACCTGAAAAATCAAAATCCAACAAACACCCGCATACCCATTTGCGAAGATTCGAAATGTAAACTACTATTTCACTTTCCTAAGCTTTCACGCCAATCAAACAGAAAATTAGGGTTTCTAATCGAGAAACATCCCAAAAACAAGGTAACATCAACAACAGATCTGAACGAACACATACCCAGAGAGGAGATCAAAAACCCCAGATTCACAAAGCACCAATTATTTTAAAAAAAAAAAAAAAGAACTCTCAAAGAAATAGATATCAAATACAAGTAGAGATAAGATAATCAAATAAAGGANCACAAAGCACCAATTATTTTAAAAAAAAAAAAAAGAACTCTCAAAGAAATAGATATCAAATACAAGTAGAGATAAGATAATCAAATAAAGGACGATAACGAAAGGACAAACAAACCCTAAAGCAAAACGACCACGATTAACGGAAAATAAAGAAAAATTAGTGAAAGTGTATAGAGCTGACCTAGAAATGACTCGTTGTTGCCGAAGGTAGGACTCAAATTGATTTGAGGAAGCTAAATGCGACCAGATCTTGTAAGAGAACAATACGAGTAGTGTTTTTGTTGTTTTTTTTTTAATATTTTTTTGTTTTATAGCTCTTCTACTTTTTTTATTTAATTTTTTTTTTTTATCTTTGTATTTGTGAAGTGGTTATTTTAAGTTGATTACCGACAGTGACGCTGTAAAGAAAATTCGTTGAAAGACGGAGTTAACAGAGGCGTGCGCACGTGCCCGCTACCACTAAGAGGAATATTAGTCGCCGTAACGGATATTCGCTCTTAGCCTAACACCGTTAGATTCCCTTAACGTATAGAATCGTTCCCATTAAAAAAAGGTAAAATAAAATACAAAATTCCTTTTTCAACTGTCAACTTCTGATGATTCAATTTTACTAAGCGAAATTTCCCTATTTGACTTTCAACAGTTATAAATGTTTTATTTATTATCTAATTTAAAAATTAAATTAAATTTTGGAGTCGTAAAGTTTTTGATACCCACGGTTGATTTATTTAAATTTAGTGTAATAATTAACATATAATCTAAGAGCCGGTGAAATTATATTCACTCACTTTTATCGTTACTCTTCACTCTTCAGTTTTCGGTTGAGGTCTATCCTATAAAGTATTAAAACATAATCAATCAATTTTTTAATCAATAAAACTGTACACACTCTTAATAAAATCTATGAGCCTACCCAAACTTATAGCATGTTAAAGATGAAGTCTAATATGCAAATGAAAAATCTATCCTAAGCTATAATAATATAAGCAATATCATAAGATTAAACAAAAACATTATACAAAAATATATTATATACTTAAAATTTGTTAAAAAAAATTATGTTATTAACATAATTAGATAGTTATTTTAGATTTTAAAATTGAATGGGGGCACAATTTTTGTTAGTGGATTTGAATTTTTTTGTAAGAACTTCATAATCGTATATCCATATGCTCAAAATAATAAACAGGTGAATTAAAAATTGTTGCACAAAATATACCCATAAGTTGATAAATTTAAAAGAAAAATCACTTGTTCTAAAAGCCAAGCTTGCTTATATATAATTACATGTTCTTGATGGATTAACACTCTCTTAGCAAATCCTTTTTAAGGGTTAATCAATATTTTATGATTAATATTGTGTTATTAATGTGTCACACGGGGCAATTAATTGATATTGTATGATTAATATTGTGTTATTAACATGCCGCATGGGCCAAAATTTTGGAGAAATCTCATCAAACGAGCTCTATTAAATTGTTCAATAATTGATATTATATTGTATATTAAATTGTTCAACTAATTGATATAGTATAATTAATGTCGTGTTATTAACATGTCACACACGGGCCAAAAATCCTCAAAAATCGTGTCACACAAACTCTATTAAATTGTTCAATTAATTGATATTGTATCATTACTTTGTCACAAAGTCGAAAATTAGGTTGTATCTCGAAGGAATTAATATTTTTGAAGAAAATCGGCTCACACACGAGCTCTATTTAATTATTCGATTAATTGATATTGTACGATTAATATTGTGTTATTAACCTGTTAAATTATTTAATTAATTAATATTGTGTTATTCATTGATTAATACGATGTTATCAATGGTTAATTTAATATATCTGTAATTAATTACCATAAAAGTTTCCTAAATTGAAATATTGTTTGTGACTCTAAATATTATTGGCTATTTACTTACCACGTAGTGGTTCATTGCTTCTTCTTTCTTTTTGCTTGATGGATTTTCATTGTTTCTATTAACACGTATAGATTGCAAACTTTTTTAAAACTAGTGGTTATTTTAACCAATAAAAATCAATAAAAATATAACGCTTTAATTGTATTAAATCAAACAAATCAATTACAATATATTTCGTTATATAATAAGAAAAATTGATTTAAAAAAAAAGTTATATATATATATATATATATATAT
>JANKKB010028439.1:0-14698 GCA_026225775.1 Bursera palmeri | reverse complement strand
AAAAATTATAAGATGTCAAAAAAGTTATAATATTTAAAAAGATTAATAAAAGGTTATAATATTTTTAAAAAATTTAATAAATTAAAAAATGTTATAATATTTTTTATAAAAGGTAAAAAAATAAATAAATTGCAAAAAAGATGAAAATTTATATTTCATGATAACAATGATATATATTAATTATTATTATTATTTTATATGTTTTCACAAAGAGTAATTTAAAATTTTGATATTAATTCTGATTCTAAACTTTTTATAATCCAAACAACTTCCATAGGAATCGAATTCCGATTCCATACTGAATCAATCAGAAGAAATGAATAGTCATTCAGATTCCGATTTCAATTCCGTTTCCGATTCCGGAGTTCAAATCAAACGGACCTCTAGTGTTCTCATTTTTTACCCGAGCTAATGCAATGCCCTACTCAATACAATAATCCTGCATGAATTTTCTAAACTATTCTAATCCATCAAATGTTTGACCTACTCGAAATTGCATCTTACCATTACTTTGAACTTGAAACTGATTCTTTAGGCATAAGTGCTCTAGTTGGGTTATCAAATTATCATCATCATTAAGAAGATCAAATGACCCTATTTAATCACAGTCACTGTCACAATCATCCATATAATTTTTTTGCCTTTTCCTTCTATCTCTTTCTCTTATCATATTAGTATCTTTTACACCATCCCTTTTACTGATGTCATAGATTCCTCATAAGAACCATTGTCACTAACATCCTCATCGTCTTCATTACCTCTGACATAATTGATATCATCATAAATGTTGTCATCGTTCACATCTTCTCTAACATTCTAATTCAATGATAGATGCCCAAGTAGATTTTCTTGAAAAAACTCCTACCAATTTGTCTAATCAAGGGCCAAATACTTAACCACAAAAGTGATTTCGGATAACCCTCTGCTTTCAAACATCTTAAACATAATTAAAAACTCCTAATCATCCGAAATGACTATGTTAATCTTATTTTACGGCAATGGAGCCTTAATTCTAAACCTCTCCTTAGGATCCAAGTCTCTTGCATCAAACTTCTTTTTTTCTTCCTTCAGTAACGATACTCAACTATAGCAGTCATAATCTTGCATCCTAAACTCTAGTTCTTGACCCTATATACGGAGTTTTGTATGAAAAAAAAATCATTTCGACCACTTTTTAACATAAACTAGACAAAAACTTATAGTTATTATCCATATAATTTAATAGTTGAAATGATTGATAAATTGACATCTTTAAATACAATATTTTGATTTTATAACTCAACTATTTGATTAAGTAAAATCAATTATTAAAAGTTTATATCAATAAATTATATTAAAAGATCTATTTTAAAAAAAATATTAATTATATACATATATTTTGGAATGAGGCTATTGAGATGAATAGGGGTATTTAATTTCCCTTTACAATTTTTAGTCAAGCCTCTTCATAGGCGTTAGGTCGTCTGTGGGTCAATTGGCTTTTGTGCGCGAAATCTGAGTTAGCACGAACACAATGGGCTTTTTGCTTGCTTGACCCATTCTTTTACACCTGCCTTAATTGAGGGTTCTAGAGACATGTAAGCCCAATCCAAGTATACTACTAATCTGCTCACTTCCTACTAAAGTTATATTATATAAACCTATCCCAATGTGTCAAAAGCCTTTTAGCATGTCGCTTGTGTCTAATATTTAAGTTTCTTGGCTTGGGTCAAAATGGAATCACATTCATATGAGTTAAAAGGTAAAATTTGAATTAAAAAATGAAACTATTACATAAATTTTTCAAATTATAAAAAGTTCTTTAACATAATTATAACAAATTTATTTAAATTAATCTACCATTATATATAATTATCACGTTATCTATGGTAATTTTTTACTTGTACATTCATGCATTTTGGGTCCGCTCATCCTTTTTTTTTTTTTTTAATTATTCTCTTCGCATTTTGGCGGCTAACGAATTCTGTAATTCTGTTATTTCGGGTAATACAATAATTACCAAAATATTGTAAAGATACCGTTAAAATATCCATTTAAGAAAAGCAAAATAAAATAATAAAAAAATGATAACTTGTTTGAGCTCCAGCCATCCAAGCCTCCGCTCCGCACCTACAACCTCCAGCAAAACCACCTCCGAGCCTGACTCAGAACTGCAGGCTCGGAAACCGAAGACGAAGATTAGTCCTCAGCTGAACCGCTGGTCCAGGGCCCGTGCCATACGATCCGGCCGCAAATTGGACCGATCGGGATGCCGGTCCTCTCAGGCGGTTGTTGAAGCCAACTCTCCTCCGATTCCTTTTCAACCCAGCGAAAGCAGGGTTTCTTTGGAGCCTGAAAAAAGAAGCGACGGCGATGATGACAAGGAAGTGGCTGCGGGAGCGAAGTCCATTTACATGGTATCCGACGGCACTGGATGGACAGCGGAACACTCCGTCAACGCTGCGTTGGGCCAGTTCGAGCACTGTTTAGTTGATCGAGGATGCGCTGTAAATACCCATCTGTTCTCAGGGGTATGTGTGTCCTTTGATTTAACCTTTTTTTCATCTTTGGTCAATATAGATAAGAATAATACTATTAATTATTATCTTGAAAATATTCAACAAAAAAAATCCATGGCAGATTGATGATTTAGAGCGGTTAATGGAGATAATAAAGCAAGCAGCTAAGGAAGGAGCAATGCTTGTTTACACTTTAGCTGATTCTTCCATGGCAGAGTCTGCGAAAAAAGCCTGCCAGCTCTGGGGAATACCATCCAGTGACATATTGGGTCCAATTACAGAGGCAATTGCGTCCCATTTAGGTGTTTCACCGTCTGGCCTTCCACGTGGAGCTCCTGGCCGGAGTTTTCCTCTTGGTGATGAGTACTTTGGACGGATTGAAGCAATTGAATTTACTATCAAGCAAGATGATGGAGCATTGCCAAAAAACTTGAAGAAAGCTGACATTGTTCTGGCCGGTGTTTCTCGTACTGGGAAGACACCTTTATCCATTTATCTGGCGCAGAAGGGATATAAAGTGGCTAATGTGCCCATTGTAATGGGTGTAGAATTGCCAAAGATGCTTTTTGAGGTTGACCCAGAAAAGGTTTTTGGTTTGACTATAAATCCGATGGTTTTGCAAACGATAAGAAAAGCAAGAGCAAAGAATCTGGGGTTTGGTGAAGCAACAAGGAGCAATTATTCTGAGATGGATCATGTTAGGGAGGAACTGGAATTTGCTGGGAGGGTTTTTGCACAAAATCCTATTTGGCCAGTAATTGGTAAGACAAGTCTATTTTTTTTTTTTTTTTGGTTCTGATTACCTGTGATTTGTGTATGATTACATAGTTGTCTATGGTTTCAAGAACATTCAGATTATTGGTTTATTAATCTTTGGTTCATAGCGTTACAACCATTTGTTATTTGTGATTGCAGAAGTGACGGGCAAAGCAATTGAGGAAACTGCAGCAGTTGTTCTGAGGCTTTACCATGACCGTGCACACAAGTGTTCAATGCCACGAATCTCAAAACGCTACTGAAAAGGTAAAGTTCTTGTTTTTAATTCTGCAGGGATGACTACTTAGATGTTGATGTCAAACAGTATCAAGCAAAATCGGATTGTATTGTGGATTTTAAATTCAAGAAAAATTATAGTTGAGCCTGACTGAGGGTGTTCCACTTTAATTTTCATTTCAGTTGCCGGCATTTCATCTTTTGCCCGTTCTTATGAACAATAAGACTTTCTTATGTGTTCATCAAACAAAAGGATACACAATTTTTCTAAGAGTCATCAATGTTAATATGTACATGTACAATTTTTATCATTAGAACTTAGTAAATTATTTGGGAGAAATTTTGGTTGTTTCCTTAATCATGGTTACTCTTGTGAAGCTTCTTCATCATTGTTTGCAAATGAGTCTTCTAGATAAAAGATCATAGTGTTCATATATCTGTGGGTTAGATGGTACTTTCTCTTTAATTTGTGTTGTTTGAGCTTTTCTTCTCTTCGTTCGTGTGTTGATAGGTGGGTGGGGGTGGTGGGTTTGTGAACATGTTATCATTTCAGATTACATGAATCACTGAGCTGTGAACCTATTCTTCGGTGCTAAGTTGAATTTCCTTCATGTAACTTGAGGTCTGTGCTGGAAACCTTTGGGTTTTCCATTAAGCCACACCTAGCTGGTTGTTTGGACCTGGATATTTGAACTTCTTTTCAATAACATGCTTTCGTGATGCCTGTTTATAGTTAAGTATGATTCTAATTAATGTCAGCAATGTTGTTAGGTTTGCATTTTATAGTAATGCAACTTTTTGATTGTATTAATTATCGTCAGTGAATTGCCCTGGTGGAACACTCTTCAAAATATGGCAGCGATATTCGTAATATGTAGGTTGTACAGAATCATGGGGTGGGTGTGAAATTTAAGTATTGAACGTTAAATAAGTTGAAAAGTGCATAAGGTGTAAAGAGATCAAAATCTACATCATGACACTTGCCAGAAAACCATCTAAATAATGGCCATGCTGGGATTTAATTCTGAGTTTAATCTAGTACGCAAATCATAACTTCTTGGTGTCGCATTTTCACACAAACTCTTAATTCTAAGTTACTTTGTACAGTTTAAGTAGGACTTTTAGGGGCAGGCTATCTTGTTCTAAGCCTACCCACTTGACAATTATTATTTCAAGGGACAGGAGGCTCAATTACACTTGACTTGAGGATTGATTAAGAACTCTTGTGGTAGGTGACTCTATGGGGCTAAGTCTATGGAGTGGGTTTCCAATAGTAATGGTTGAATATAATGTATATTAATGGTTGTAAATAATAAGATTTTGAAGATGTCATCAGGATAAGTTATTTTGGTTCAACCATCATTGTAATCGAGTCTTTGGTTCAATGATTTTTGATAGCTTGAAAGAACTCTGCACCTTCCACTCAATCTTCAGTCAAAGAAGAAACTGGACTAGGAAGTTTTTTTTTTTTTTTTTTTTTAAATCAGTAACTGTGGACTCAAGTTTACAAGTTTCCAAGTAAATTAATTTTGCGATCATAAGGGGTTTCTTACTGTGGATTTAAGTTAGGCTCTTGCTTGTTCTCATTTACTTCCAACGTCGCATATAGTTATGTTCTTGTTTTTGTTCCTGATGTTCAGAAAGAAAATGGCAAAGTCATTTCTTGAATTGGAAGTTTCTTCCAAGTTGCCACGCGGATCAAGCTTTACTTTGAGTAAATATCCAGTATATTCAATGGTACGTATGCATTATAATTTGCAGTCGGCTCTAGGATTAGGAGTCTTATTCATAGGTCTTCCTTTAGTCCCCCAAAGCCCAAAGCTACTCTAGGACTGCACAATTTTGGTACGTAAAGGAAAAAGATTAAAGTGCGCATGCGTGTACAAATGCTTTTATTACCTGAAATTCTCTCATACTTGGGTTCAACAAAAAAGAGTCCACCGAGTGGATTGCCAAAAGAGTTTACAGGATACACAATAGAAGTATGGGCAAGGAAAAAGTTGGTAGAAATAAGCAAAAGTAACTTTCTGATTATTCATTATTAATTTATGTCGAGATTTGCAAGAAAACAGAAAAGGTAACACATCATGTTTTCTGATCTTTCCACTATAATTATATATATATGATAAAGAAAGAAGATTCCTCCTCTTTGTCATAGTGCAGTATATCCTTGTCTTCATCTCTAAAATTTTAGTTAGTGCCTGAAAAAAGTAGACTGCTCAACCAGTAGCCACGCTAATGGAAAGGTTGTTTAGCTTTTGCCGCCCTCAAAGTTTATTCTTTGCTTTCTTTTTGTTGCACATTCTGCCGCCAACCCTCATCCAAAGAAGACAATTCTCAGAAAAATGACTCCAACCATGAACCGATCATGTTCATGTCTCTATCTTACAGTCAACTCCGTTCCGAGGTCATCATAGTTTCAAAATTACGAATAGGTGATGCTCATGATAAATGCTGCTAATTAAGAGATACTTCATCTGCATTGTACTTGCTCATCGAAAGAGTGAAGTATATCAACAAAATTGTTCCCATGCTCGATCTGTCATCAACAAATATAAGAAAATTTATAATATGATCAGATTAAATATCAAAATAAGTTTGCCTTTATTGAAGATATCTGCAGAGAGAGGAGCTTTGCAAACCTACAATGTGGCAAAGAAAAGAAGAACCCTTTTGGGATCAAGGGCCCATGAAGAAGAAGAGCGCTTGAAACTGTTTCTCCTGATAGCGCTTCTGCTATCAGGGGTTGTGATGATGTTGCCGGTCGTGATAGTGATCTGATGATGAACTTGAGAGTTGCTTGTATTATCCGTGGTCCCTACGGCCACCACCGTCTGCTTTTCAGGCATGCTAGACCCTACCAAACCAGTAACAGTTTAATAACTCCACACCAAATACGCATTATATAATTCTTTGACAACATAAATTTCATCACCAAAATTCCATTCATTCACCAGCAGCACACGCGTCCAACAAAAAAGTGTCAACAAAGAGGATTGATACTCTGCAACTGTACTATAACCTCACCAATTAAACACATCGAAGTCCCAAATTCATTTTAGTTAATCACCCCTGCAATCTGGCGTTGTCGATCTAGAAATATGGTAACACTTCACTTTCACAACTGTTAAGATTACCAACTACTTTGACCCCATGAAACTGATTCATTTTGCTTCTCTTTGCATCATAAATACCAAAGATTTTTTTTTTTGGTTACCAAATCTTCAACCTAGTAGCTAACATCTCACCCTTCCCAGTATCAAAATCAAAGCAAGACTATCTATGAGCATCCAAGTTAAGGTCAGAACAGATTTTAAACTAATTCATGTATAAGACAACTAATAACAACAACAATCATAATATCCCTAGCCACGTGGCGTGAAACGATTGGGATCACACACCTCGGTGAGAGGTAGGTACAAGTTGGTGATGGAAAATATTTGTAGTTTAGAATATATGTTGCCAATACAACAAGTTTGTCCAATCTTAGTTAATTCTTAAAATTGTTTGCTATCATCTTGCATCAGTATCACCGTCTCTCTCACACGTTGGGACTAAAGGGTTCCTAAAGGTTCCAACAAAACGAACAATCAAGTTTTGTGACCAGCCAACTTGGTCTATGTAATCGAAGGGCCTAAACATATCAGAGTTTATTCGATATATTCTGTGTTTCTTAGAAACTCCCATCTTGTCGCAACTGGTGAACATGATTCATATGGTTCAACATGAAATGTTTTCGAAATGGACATCGTAGATATTGATTTTTGCATTTCTAATTAAACGAAAATGGTTACCTCTGGGTGATGTAGCAACAATTGAATCTCTATCATTGGCAAAATTACTCGAATTAATCTTCTTATCGCCGCTGCGCTGCGTCCCCTTTTTGGAAAGACTTCTCTGCAACTTTTTTCATAAATTAAAACGACACACCATAGTCATCTTCTGAAGTTAGTTAGAAAAAGACTAAGAGAGAGAAAGCAGATAACTATGCTTCAGAAAGCATTGGATTGCAATGGCAGCAAAGCTGCTAACGTCTTATCTCCTTTTTCAACGGTGTATTCTTTAATTGAAATTAAATCAACTTAATAATACTAAAAATGTCTTAGAGAAAGAAACTTTTGCAGCACATGCAGAATGTTTGCGACTTCAATTAAAATCAAGCCAAAGGGAAATTTATCCTGGGAAGAACTTACTGTGATTCTTGAATTTGCATTGATGTCTTTATTGGCTCCGTGAGAAAAGGTCTCCATATCAATAACAAAATTATCAGATTTCTTTGCAGCAGTATACTGAAAGCCGTTTAAATGATCAGAAAGCGAGATTCTTTCCGTGCCGGTACTCTCCTCGCATGAAGATGCCATATCCTTGAAAGATGTAGAGAGAGAGAGTCGGTAATTTTGTCAAAAACTGAACGAGAAATATAACAAAAAAGGAGAAGAAGAGAGAACCTGATGAAACAGTTAAAGAATATGACAAAGAAAGAGACAAACAAAAATTTAACATGCGAAGGAAATTGAACCCAGAAAACTAATGCTCACCAACTTTGGATTGTCCGCCATTTCCGTCACTCTCCCGGGAAAGAAAATGAGAAGTTAAGAGAGATGGGGTTGAGCGTGTATGCCGAATCAAGGATAACGCACCGAATGGGGCGATTCGCTGCTATTGACTTTCTGATTGGAGAAAAATGGAAACAAGCCAACAAGTCAAGACTGGAAGATGAATAAACAAGTCGTAAATGAATAAACACGTCTCGTGAATTATGTTAAAGGAGAGAAGACTTGGAAAAACAAAAATCAGGAAATAATAAACTCCAATCTCACTCATATGACCCAACGAACCAGACCCACGACAAATACAACAGAAACAATAAAAATGAATAAACTATGCACAACAAAAACAAGAAAACAAAGGAACATGCTGATGCTCTTTCATATGTATAAGAGTAGTTACTAGTTGATATGCAAATATAATTAATTTAATTCTCATAATAAAACACTACTGTAGATACGAACTGACTTGCACCTACACGTACGTACCTTGTATTTGGGCGGCTCGTTGATTACGGTGAAGAAGAGAAGAAGCTAGAGAGAATCAAACATGAACAAGTTTTGTAATGAATTCAAGACAAATACGATATTGGTTTGCTCTGTTGGTAACTGCTGTAAAGAAGAGAAACAATTGATAACGAAACGAGATTGATAAGAGGAAACTGAGTTGTTCAATGAGCTGGGAATCTTGTGTACGAATCATTGCAACGTTAAATAGATAAAACTTGAAAAATTATAATCTACCGAGTGGATCACCTGAGGTTGAAACTACAGTGATACGCTATACCCTCCAGTTAATAGAAAATTGACCAACTTGTGTTTGCTCTTAATAGACTACTCAATACTTAAAAAGAGCCAAATCTAACACTGAATTTACTCAATTATCTAACTAAAAGATCACGATTATCCCTATAATTGGGAAATTTTTTTTTTTTTGTCACAACTTATTTCAAGGGTCGAAAGGGTTGGGTTTACTATATGTTTCTAATTAATTAACCAACTGATTATATATGATTTGGATCATGAGATGATATGTTAATTATGAAAATTAATGTTTCAATTATCAAGTATAAATCCAATTGAATAATGCCAAACATGACAGATATATAAATAACTACTATATCAATAATGGGATATGTATAATGATAACATTTTGATATTTGTTTCTTATTGTTCTTGGAACCATTCATGTTGATTTCCTTACTGATTAAGATAACATCAACATTGCTTGATGAACGTTAAATTCTTGGATAATGTACATCTCTCTATTTGGGTAGCTAGTGTGACAAAACAGCAATGTTGATGTGATAACTGACCATTGAGATTATCCTTATTCATCTCTTCCTTTTCAACAATGATTTGATAACTTAGAAGACTTTATTTTAGATTTATATCTTCTTCTTTTTTATTCATATATATATATATATATATTTAATAATTAACTTACCTGACATTTTAAATATAAATAAAATAATTCAAGGACATCAAGGATTCAAGCATACACTTATAAGTCAATTAATATGCTATGAACTTCATCATCTATACAATCATTAATGTTCATAATTATCATAAACGCTTGTATTGTATTTACCTCTAGAGAACTGAATGAAATTGGTAGCTTGAATATTGATTATGCTACAATGATTTAAGCCCATCTCAAAAAGTAACGAGATTATTGTATATTGTTATAATTTATTTATTTGTTTTTTGGATTAGGAAACTTGAGAGTATGTATAATAAGCAGGACAAAATAAATATTAAAGTCAATAACGTGTGAAGAAAAACAAAGAAACCTCCTACGTTTCAAAATTAATTGATGATATTTATTTTCATATTTGCTTTATCAATTGCTCCAATCAGTCACAGTTCAATTTCTTGAATCCCAAGATTGATTTTTAGTTACTAACACAGTCAATATAATGACATTTTTGTTCAACTTATTTAATGCTTAATTTAACAGAAATAATGCATCGAAAGATTTATTGTTGATTAGTTAATTTAATTATTGCCCAGATGGTTAAGACTTAATTTTTTTAACTTAATTTTATATATTATTTGATAATCGTTGATTTACTACAATCTAATGATAAAAAATCCCTGAGTTGACATAAGAAAATTACTTTTTAACTTCTCTTTTTTACTCATAGATTATACTAAATTATTGTCTATAAAATAATATCTAAAATTAATTTAAAAAAATTAAGTTCTAACTATATGATCCTTTAATTATATAACTTCTCTTATGGAATGTAACACTTTGGCATGTTTATTTGATTAATTATTTAATTTATTTATTTTTATGTTTTAAAAAGGTGTTTTCTTAATTAAGAAATTACTCAGAATTAAGTTACAAAAAATAAATACCCACACAAAATCTCTTTTTAAAGATAGGAGAACATTTGAAATAATATATTATGTAAGGAAGATACAAATTAAAGTGTTTGTTCGAATCACAAGTCCACGTAGTTGAATTGTAAAATAGGAAAGAATATAATTAGCATTAATTAAACCTATAACAGAATTAATTAACTTACAATCTATTAAAAATGGAGGGGCGACGGCTAGCACATGAGTAGAGAAAGCAGGTGCCGCGCATGCCATGGAGGGAAAATTTAATTCTAGCTAGGGTGAGGTGAAGGGTGGTGATCGTGCTGGCTAGCTAGCCCATCGTATTTTCCACGGGGTAAATACTAGACACCCCCGAGGTTTGATCTAAGTAACATTCTCACCCCTGTTATTCATAAAGTAACATAAACACTCCCAGTATTGGAAAACATGGGGGTCTTGACATATAAAAATAGGGGTCTTAATGTTACTTAAAATATCAAAATGGAGGTTTTTATGTTACTTAATGAATAACAGGGGTGAGTTTGTTACTTAGACCAAACCTTGGGGGTGTCTAATATTTACCCCTATTTTCCACTATCAAATATAAAAAAAGTAGTAAAATGAAACATTTGTTTCATACAAACAAATAATGAGGCACAATAGCACATGCTTGACAACTGGTACAAAACTTGATGGCATTAATTGTGTTTGATGTCGTATCTCTTTTAATAAGGATTTTGTGTTACCAGTGGAATGGGCAAAAGGGCTTCTACGTTTTCTATTATTTATTATTATTAAAAACATGCTCCTACCCTCTGTAGCAACCCCATCAACAAAGAAGGATTGGCCTCCAATTAGCCAGTCATTTACTGATACTACAAATAATAATTAAAAAAAAAATACCAGTTCATTTTCAATCGTTGTTCTTCAATTTTCCAAGTTTTGTGGGCTCATTGATTAGAATCACAGAATACAAATATCAAATCTGTGGTGGTTTGTTAATAGTGGTAAAATTTTATAGATATTTGAAGAGAGTTTTCAAGGGTTTGAAGGGAGCATTTTCTTTTTTTTTTTTTTTGCGGCTACCGAGAGGCTGGAAGCCTGAGCCCATGCTTGCCACAACTCCATCCAACCCATAATATGCTTTCAGTTTCCAGGTTTGTCGCCTAAATTAAATTTATTGGATTTGCTTGCAACTTGTCACTATTGAAATCGACAAAAACACATGACTGCAATACAAATAATATCAGTAAGGAAATTGATTTTTTTTTTTTTTTCATTTCTTTCAGTAAATGATTCGTCACCGTTTACCGGTCTCTCTTGGTATTGTCATTCATTTGCAAACAAAAAATTTAACGAATAAAATGATGAAGTTAAAATTTGAGAGGACCCCAATCGTAAAATTGAACCGCAAAGAAATGCCAATTTATTTGACCGCTAATATTGTTAATAGTTGATAGTGATCAGATTACTATTAAATAACAATAATAATCTAAAGATTAATTTATGATAATTAGATATTGATAACTTTTACCCACTTGATTGCACAGAGCTGTCCTTGCAAAGGTTAATAACTACATTAAAAGGCATTCGATAGCTACGGCTAACTGTTAGCTATTCCTTATAGTTTAAGTACTTTGTGCGACACTCTTTACTTGAGATGCACATTTTATTCAATTTAGTGATTCTATGACTTTGATTTCTTCTTATATTTAAACTAATATAATATCTAAATTAATTCTGAAAGAGAAAAACTCGGAAGGATTGTGAGTAGGGAAGGCTTATCAAAATTCAACCACTCCCCATTTTCTAGTCTATGTTGGCTGCTCCTCTATTGAACCAATATGATATATTCACTTCCAACTATTGGCGGCTCAACCAAAAACTTTAAATAGAATATCACTCTGAATCTGTATACATGTCCTTCGACCATGTACAATTATTAGGAAATGAGCACCTTCCAGAAGTCATTATTACTGAATTCCCTCACAATTGGGAAGAAGAAATAAAGATTAGTGTAAATTACCAAGTACCGCATTTACATGATTATGTTTTCCACTTCACCAACTTTAGTGTCTAGTTAAGTTTGTGCATATTGGTGTTTCTCTACATGCGTATCTCGTTTAATGATTAAGGCCGGCAGCTGCCTATCTAGCTAAGCTAATCATAGCTTATGCTTCTCCACAATGTGGGTGGTGGTAGTTCCACCTCAAGGCTTCCTTGTGGTGGTCTATNTTAAGTTTGTGCATATTGGTGTTTCTCTACATGCGTATCTCGTTTAATGATTAAGGCCGGCAGCTGCCTATCTAGCTAATCATAGCTTATGCTTCTCCACAATGTGGGTGGTGGTAGTTCCACCTCAAGGCTTCCTTGTGGTGGTCTATATATATATATATATATAGCTTCTTTTCTAATCACCAATACACTGCTCGACACATGGCTGTAATTTTCTTCGTTACTTCATCCATATATGTCCCAATTACATTAGAAAGGAAAAGATGGGATTCCAAGCTCAATTCATCCATACATGTCCCAATTACATTATAAAGGAAAAGATGGGATTCCAAACTCAATGTAGTGGTTTCACTACTGGGTCCTTTTCTTTACATATTATATATGAAGGAGAGAAGAGAGAGAGAGAGAGAGAGAGAGAGAGAGAGGCAGATTATTGGAGATTGCATAATCAATTCTAATCATATATATCATGCATATATGTCTTACTATCAGATCGTCATCGTCTTTGTTAAATAAATAAAAAAACGAGTGATCCGTGTTATTTTCAACTAAAGACTGGAATAATACACAATTATTGAATAATATATTTCTTTCTTTATAAGTATTAGGTGCCAAAGAAAGAAACTAAGCATGGTTACGGTGTAATGTCACTATCATTATCATTTCTTAATTTCCCCTTTTAATACATATAAAATTCTAGTAGAATGATAGAATGGAAACCAACAAAAAGTAACCAAAAGGTCCCCCAAGGCTAGCGAATAGAGAAGAGTATGGCATTGGCCTTGCCCTGGCTGTGAAGCAACAATGAAGTGCTGGCTTCTGACTCCAATTATTACATATTATTTCAGCTCTTTTACCACAACCTCCCCACTCTTAAGAGATGATAAATTTGTGAAGGATATAGTTTGGCCGGAGAGTAGAATCTTCTTTCCATAAAAATTAAGCATGTGAAGGTCCGGCCATCGCTTATCCCCCCTAAAACGTTGGTATCGATCGAGGTCCACCTTTATAGAAACAGACAAAAGATCCATGAAAACGATTTATCTAAGACAAGGAGTAGTAGTTTATGACTTTGTGAAGGAAACAAAGTTGCAATACTTGAAAGAGATCGAGAATCTACTGTGGACTCTACTATGATTGTCGACAAGCTTTTCGCTACACCTCTATATACATTGTTGATTGTAATGTTCTTCTAGTGCGCAACGCATGTAGCGAAACATGCATCCTGTATGCTTACTAATCTGTCTCTGCATGCCTTGATGCACGACGTTGGTGACTTGATGATAACAATGTACCAAAATTAATTAATGAACACTAAATTTCATTCATATCTCTTCCAATTACGTTCATATTTCATTTATATAGATTAAATATTTCAGCAAAATTATCATGCTAAGTTTTATCCTTTTAAGTCTAATTGTGACGTCAAGGCTCAATATTCCTATTAGACATATTATAGTCTTATTAGTAAAACAAACTTTAAATTTAACAAAAAATCTCATAGGGGTATATTTATTTTATACGCTAAGTACAATCTATTTTTAAACACAATGCATTATTGTCGACACTATCATAGATCTCTCTCTTTGTTAGATCTGAGATTTCATGGAGACTTTTGTGTTATTGTGATTATTTTAATAATATTCACACATCACAAGTATTCAAAGACGTTTTCTCAACTCCAGATATCGTGAAACTTCCGTAACAAATCCTGAATTGGTGAATTGGTGCCTGTTTGTAGATCAATTTCGCACCATCAGTATATGCTTCTACAAGTCAAAACATATCCCAACTGCTTGGCGTGAACAGTTCTGTGTTGTATTATGTTGATCAATGTATATGTTGTTTTTGTTGTTGGACAAAAATGGTTTCTTCCTAATCAACTCTTCATAACTGAAAACCACGGGCAAAAATGGTTTTGTTTTTTGCTTTTTTTAACGATTTTTAATCAGATTATATTATCTGTTAAAATGGTAAACTTGAGTTATTAGAAGGGTTTAATGATAATAATTATCATATTTTAAAATAAAAGATTATATTAACTATCATCTTATCATGTTGAATCAGCCCATGATCATATATATATATATATATATA
>JANKKB010028438.1:0-14698 GCA_026225775.1 Bursera palmeri | reverse complement strand
AAGAATAGAGATCAAGCGAGACATTGAATGTAGAAAAACCTCTGAGGAATTCTCTGAAACACAAAGAATCCACAATATACACTTCATCATGTACCAATTCTCCTCCGAGTATGGAAACTTGAAGGCTTCAAAAAGTATTTCCAAAAGGAGTAGCATATCCTTTGAATTGTATATCGCCCTTTCCTCATCATCCTTTACCATCAGAATAGAGTTGGACTCGACACAAAAGAATATAATGTGGCAATCAGTATCAGAGCACGGAGCCCATTTCGGGTGGAGGCGGTTCATGAAGTCGACAGAGGCGGAGAGGGCAATCTCGTCTTGGACGAAAGATTCCTCTATAAGCAGTAGCACTGCGAGACCTATCTCTACCTTTTCAAGAGAACGAATGGCGAAAGATGCTTATCAGAGGAAAGGCATAGGTTTCGGAGAAAGCTTTCGCAGAGTCGCTGCCGTGTTTCAGGCGCCAACACCATTCTCTTTCTTAGGGTCTGCGATTTCGAGTGACTGATCGATAAGCCTATTTGCATCCAAAATCTAATACATCCACGATTAAAATTAAAAATTTCTAATCTTATTCTCCAACCTTTATAATTTCCAAAATAAGCCAATGAAATATCGTTTGATATAAAAATAATTTCTCTTGACATCAATTACATCCACTTAATCCTAAAAATCAATATCAAAATCTTAACCGTATTGGGATGATAAAATCTAAAAATTATCAATTAAATGTTTAGTTTACTACCTGTATTTTACTTTTTCATCCGAAGCTCACTTAATCAGTTAATCTACAATTCATTATCAAAAACTGTCCACCCATTCCACTGTCGCCCTTTCTTCTCTTGTTCTTCTTCTACTACTCTTTTTTCCTCTTCATCCCTTATTCAAACATAGAATATGAAGCTAGAATTTTGATTTCTATTGGCTACTTTGTTAAATACTATCTCTACAAATGATAAACAAACAATTATGAAATATGATATTATTTTCTTCAATTATGATATGATCAGGGGAGGAGCCACGTTGTCAAGTAGAGAGCCACGTTGTTCAGTTTGTTCTTTTTTTCAAAGAACCCTTGTTATTATTAAATATTTTTCACCGTTAAAAAAATTAAATCAAGATAATTACATGTTAAAATAAAAAATTTAATCACAAATTTATCTTCAACCTTTGATCAACAAGGCTTCTGTTTGCTAAAGACTCTTATTGACGGTCTTAAATATGACGACATTCTTCCCTATATGCTTATGCCGCCTCGGGTACGATTCCTGAAGATATTCCTATTTTGGCTGGCTTTGAAGAAGGAAATATATAGTAGAGTATGATAGGATTGCCTCAAGGGAAAGTTCATGGGAGACAAATAAAACTAAGAAGCTTGTTAATCAATCAACTCGCTCTCCTTTATTGAAGAACGTCTACTACATTTATACACAGAAAGTTTAACGTTAACTTGCCAAAATCTTGCAAGTAAAGATAACAATTGACCGGCAACTCTCCTCTACGGATTCAACCAACAAAGAGTCAGTCAATTTATTATTCAAAGTTGGCGGTATGTCCTCTTTGTCGCCTGAAAGACAACTATTCTTTGAAGTTTCTCAAGTCTCTTGTGATTTCTCTGTCACTTTTTTTGGTAAAAGATGGTTCTCAACGACTTTTGGAGACTTTGGATGATTCAAGGCAGTCTCATCATGAACTTTTAGCAATTTTGGATAACAACTCTTAAGCTGATCACTGGAGACCTTGAAATTAAGTTGACTGTTGTTGCTTCAATCTGGCTTATCTATCTCTAGCCCTTTTGGATCCTGCTGCTAGTAATATCTGGGGAAAAATGCTTGAGAGCATTGTTACCCTTCTTTCGGTCCAGAGGATGATAGGGTTGAATAGGAACAAGAAATGCCAGATTATATTCTTTATTATGCTGGGAAGAAAGAAGAGGAGGATCCAAAGGCGTTGTTGATAACATCAGTGGAAATGATTAATGCTTAATACCCTTTGAGATACTCCCACATAATCAAACAAATTCTGGAGCCAGCAAATCAAGGACTGAATCTTCAGCTCTTGGAAACTCTAAGGAACTAAAAGTTTGATACTTAAGAGTTTCCTCTTTGATTATTGTTTTACTACTGGCTCATAATTAATAATTAAGACTGACATGGTATTGTCTCTGTTTAAATCCGGGATTTCCATTCAGTAATAGTGTAAAAAGCCAATGGGCAAGACACCTGTGATGCATAGTCATACGTCAAATATATATACTTAGTCCATCTTATTCTTACAGTGGAGTTGATGCTTTTTCTGTGGTTATATAGTGCATATTTTCTGTACATGTGTTTGATCTGTGCAGCCAGTATCGTTGTTTTCAATCATAAATGTTGTGTTGATCTCTTCACCTTTGTCCTATTTTATTGTGTCGGGCATGTATGCGTTCAATTGCCTTCAGATGTATATTCAGTCAAAAGAGCTACGTTTTATTCTATTTTCGTTTCTTTTCTGTTTACAATAATTTAAAAAAAAATTTCCAGCCCATTTAAAAGCTGAGGTGAATCTCAAAAGATGACATTGCTTAAAGTAAAGACAATCGTCGTTTGTTGTTAAATCCGATTGTATTCTATTGTTTTTAAATCCGATTGTATTCTATTGTTGTTAAATCCGATTGTATTCTATGCATCAGGCCTGCTGCATGTCTTATGTAATTGGAACACAAGTAGAAGGAAACTTGACAAATCACAGTTGAATCTTATATTATCGCATTGCTGCTACTTTATTTCTAGATTATGTTCAACATATAAATTGATCCATTACAGGAGAAAAAATTAGGAATTACAGAATTTACAGAACACTTTTTTAATTAAATCTTAGTACAAAAGTTATTTCATTGTAATTATTTGTTAGAAGTAAATTTACTTTGTCTGCAATTTGGAAATTTAAGCTCTTGCTAACGGATAGGTACTTATATGATATTAATTTTATAACACATACATCATTTCAAAATGAAATGCTTAAGCCAACAACAAATGAAACAACTTCCTGAAACTGTAACTGTCATGTAATTCAATATTTGCAAAATATCATGTAAAGCATACAATACTATTCTCAGATAGATGAATATATATATATATATATATAATTTTCAAAGTATTTCTTGTCAAAACAACAGTAAATTTTATAAAAAATATCTGAATCACAGCATGTGAACAGCAGCAAAATTCATATCAAATGAGATTTATAAGGGCTTAAATTAACCATATCTTGCTTACAACATCAAGATACTCCGAAGTATCGAAAAAATTGATATTTTCCATCAATACAGTAAATTTTCCCAGAAAAATAGAGATACTAATTCTGGAGTACAATAGTTGTATTGGTTAGTATCTATATAATAACCAATACAACTATTGTACTCCAGTAAAATTCAAAGACTTCCCCAACTGAAAAATGATTTTACTTCACTATGAAATCGTATATATACAATGATTTCTAGCTTTACTACGTATAATCCATCTTTCAAAGAAATAAACTCTCTCAACAGCAGCAACTATAATTCTTCACCTAGACATCTATGAAAAACAACTGGGATAGGATGTAAGTATTATTTTAGCTGAATCAACAACACTAGCTATACATTTATAGTATAATTAACGATTTGGGCTTTGTCAGAGGCAAGAACTCACCACATCTCGCATGCACGGAAAATTCAAGTTTGTGGTCCACTTTTTTAATTTATGAGGATCAGGTGCGATACTACTCCATGACACCGAATTTTTTTGCTATAATGGGACGGACATCTTCAGCATTGGCCAAGGTCTCTAGAAAGGGAAGTAGCGAAATTAGAGCGCAGTCTGATGGATCATCAAACCAACTTTCAATAGGTATACCATTGTTCACTTGCAACCGGAACACCTGAAAATGAAAATGACACTAAAACTTCAGCAATCTTAGCTAGATAATAATAATAATAAAATATACCTAATAAATTTTCTTAACTTTGAGTAGAATCTTGATATGATGTATCTCATCTATTAGGAAGTCAGACCCACTTAATTTGTAATTTTCACCTCTGAATTATTACATAGTTAGAAAGAAGAACAAGCCTTAGGACTGAAAGTTAAAGTTTTCATTCTGGAAGTCAATGGAAGTTCAAAATCAATTCTACCAATTTCCCGATAAAAATAAATTCTAGATTCAACAAAACTGAAAATTGAAAGCACAATAACATAATTAGCTAAAAGTGGTAAAATTCTCCAAGAAAACATTTTTAAGTCTTGTGGCTGGCAACTTCATGCAAAAGTCTAAAGGTGGAACTGTATCCGGAAAATACCTCCTGAGACCCGGCTTAGGTGGGACTAGACTGTATAATGACCTATAATGAAAACAACCGCTTATACACTTCAACTAAAGATTAGCTCACAACAAACTTTTACCACTAATTTATGCAACCAATTAAAATACAACATCAGGTGTTTCTTGAACATAAAAAGCTAAGGGCCAAGAACTTGAAATGAAATAGAAGAGTAGAAACAGGAAACATGAAATTTGGAAGATAAAAAAATGACAGTAAACTAATACCTGAGGAGAATTGTCAATAATTGCTATTTTTGCCAGGTCAACTCCTAAAACTGTCAAATCTTTGGTGTAGCTACCACCAGTGAATATGCAAGATTCTCTATACAGACGTCGAGTAATAAGCATTTTGTCTGGATCCAGTATATCCAGCAGCTTTTCAGCATATATGCTTTGGCTGGCTGTAAAAACAATGACCTCAAACATCTGCGCCACTCGCTCCAAAAATGTCCTGAGGAAGGGTCTTTTTCTAACATAGACAGTATGCTCTTTCATGTCAAAGAGAACTTGAAAGGTGAAGTCGGCATTATCACAGGGTACCATGGTGGAATGGACAAGTGTTTCTGTAAAATTTGAGCAAGTACGAATCCAATGTTTCCAGTTAACACAAGCAAACTTCAGAAGCCTTTGATTAAAACTTCAAAAAGTGGAAAATTTTACATAAATGCAGAGAAATAGCACTTAATCCACAAGCTTTGTACATTCATAAAATACCGTCCAGATAATTGAAATATTCAATTTAGGAATGTCATTTACATAATTGCCCAAAAATGTAAGGGGATACCACTTCCTCAATAGGGAAGAAGAGGGGAAAAAACCCAAAAAAAAAAAAAAGAAAAGAAGTAGAGGAAGAAGAGTATTATAGCAGGTAAAACTTAGACAGCAGGAAAAAAATTTCTGTTTTTTAGTTGCTTGTAACCTAACTTATGTGAAATCAGTTTCATTTTATGACTGAAAACACGAATGAGGATTTTCAGAATAGCTTCTGATAAATTATGCTTTTGGCCATATAATAATGTGATACTGGGTTTGCTGGCATCTAAAGAATGTCAATAACTTAAGATAATGACATGTTGGAATTATATAATCAAACTTAATAAACAAATATCATGACCACAATCTCCATTAATTTAGATGAAAACCAAATAAGAAATCATCTTACCATCCAAATCAAGAACTAAGGTAACATGCTTCCTTTCACAGGTTTCCTTGGATACCAATGCTGGCAAAAGGTCAGATTCCATGGCAGAGAGATCCAGAAAATTTCTAATGAACAATTGTGCATCAAAATCTGCTTCGTTGATATCAACATAGCTAGAGTTAACATCAAGTTCTTGATCAGCAGGCTTCATTTGGTGGCTCACTTGATAAAACCATGAATATTCAGAGTTCTCTGAAGGATCTTCACAAGATCCAGGAAAATGGATATTCACTGTCTCTAATGGTTCCTCCTCAAGGGCAGGCAAATTTATACATCCCTCAGTCATATCAAGCATCAAATTTTGCCCAACATAATCTGACTCATTCAAGAGATTATCATTTATAATATCTTCAAATCCAGCAATGCCATAAATGGATACAGGAACACTCATGTCAGAGATATAGGAATTTGACGTATGAGAAGCTTGATCACCGGATGACATGCAGCTCCAACCATCATAGTCATCAGCTATCACTTTTGGAACAGCAGGATCAGCTTCACACCCTAACACAATATGAAACAAAAGTAAGCATATGCATAGGGAAAAGCACAATGGTAAGGAACTCAATTACTGTTCCGAAAAACATAAAAAGGAGCATCCATGAGAAACATAACATCTATGATATAGATAACATCTATGATATAGATGCATCAGACATTTAAAATGAAACGACAACATGAGTTTAAAATTTAATCAAACTCAACAGATGGTTGGTTAACTTCATCAGTCAGAAAAATCATAATGATTCTTGATAATAAACTACTTTTTCTGGTCATATGAAATACTGAACAAATGAAGCTTACTATACTTATTATCATTGGATAAAAGTAACAAGTAAAAGGTCTGTTATCCAGCTCTCTTAACCAGAAGACAGATGCTAACACCCTAAATGAAGAAAGCATGAATTCCAGATGTTACCTCCACCATCCTCAGAACTTGACTTGAGATGACTGCCATTGGAATTGACAACAGGAGAGAATATTGTTTCTGAATTTGCTTGACATGAAAAAAGTGGACAATCCTGAGAATGAAAAAACCATTTAAACACAAGAAAATTAACAAGGTCAATCACAACTGCTTTGACTGGCAAAATAGACAAAAGATACTCAGCCAGGTCTACGCGTCAATCATGGAAGCCACTAGTCAACATTAGTTGAAAAGAATAGAGCAAGAAAAAGTCTAATTATTTGGATCATAATTCTTACATATTAAACTAGTACTTAAAGAGAGAGAGAGAGAAAAATTAAATGCAATTTACTCTTGCAATCTCAGTTCCCGTGTGCAAAAGTTAAATTTTCCGTATGTTTGCAATCACTGATTGAACCTGACACATGGCAACTATGAAATACTGAGAAGAGAAGAGCTAAATGGGATCGCACTAAGTCAAAATATTGTAGTGTGATTACACATAAATATAGGTGTAAGCAATGAAAAGTAGCTCCTTTACCATTCTTTTGAGGGATAGAGGATCTTTAGCTTTTTGAACAGGAGATTCTCCCTCATGGAACATTTTATGACAGAGGTCTTCATTACTTCCATTTTCCATGGCGGAATATTCTACTTCACTGGAAGCTGCATCAATCATGTTCAGTTAAATGGTTATAAGATTCTTTACAACTAGAACAGCTACAACTACACCCTACAAAAATCTCCCAAAACAACTTGAAAATAGAAGAGACTAACCTAACTAAGATTTGTTTTATCCTATTTTAGTTTTCTCAACAGCACATATAAAATTTTCAAGGCTTACCAATTTCACAACTTTGTGTTGTTGTAGCTGATTCTCCTGTTTCACAAAATAATCGTACTTGAGAACATGAAGTCTTGAACAGTTTACTTGACTTCCGAGTAACATGCAGACAGCTTACTTCTTTTACAGAAGCTGTTCTTGATTTGCCCTTCATTCTAAGAGCAGGCATCGGAGCTAGACTAATGAAGAATTACTTGAAATTTTCTTTGGAACACAAAGCAGAGATGGTTCTCTGTTTCCATTCAAATGAAGAGTAAACACACAAAGAAATTAAACATTTTCAACACATTCATAGAAGGCTCAAAATAAAAGAATAATTATTGATACTAAACAATACTATCCAGGGAGATAATTCATGTTTGTAATTAAGCACAAAGGGATGGGAAACTCTAACAACATGATATTAGAAAAAATTAATTGATGAAAAACAGTAACTCCAATGAAAAATTCTCAAATATACCAAAAGACTAAACCTCAAAAACTCTATTGCCTTCTTCCACATCTGAAATCTCTCCAAAAATGAACTCAATCATCCTTTTTATCAAAAGACACAAGTACAAAGAGGATAGACTCCAGTTTTATTTATTTATTTTAGTTATAAGTGAAATACGCTTTTGACTTTCTGAAATCACTTCTGAAGATTTAAAAGCAATTCCAAACGCAATATAATGTATGTATTCATAGTTCTAGATCCACTCCAAAGATTACCGTATAAAAAACCCTAGCATGCCCATCTAAACCGACCATCTAGTCAGGCCAAACATGAGTTGGATTAACACCATATTCAGCTTAGTTCAATTATTGAACTTTACCACACATAAAACCCTCTGACGAGTCAAAACAGTTGTAAAAATGTCTTACACAAACAAAGACTAAGCAAACCGCGATGTAAGAGAATTCAATTATGAAATGAAATACGAAATGAAACCGACATAACCCATATCCCACATCACCTAAAACTAACTTCACTCGCCAAAAAAGTTGATAATTCCAAGAAAGAAACCTACTTTCAGCCAAGATTACTTGGAAAAAAACTAAACTTTGCAGAATTATTCAAAACCCACAAAAAAAAAAAAATCAAATCAAATTCAAGAACAGCTCCAAAAAAAAAAACCAAAAAAACTAAACTTTGCATAATTATTCAAAACCCACAAAAAAAAAAAAAATCAAATCAAATTCAAGAACAGCTCCAAAAAAAAAAACCAAAAAGAACGAAATAGAGAGAGAATCAAAAAGAATATGCGCATACCTGTACGGATGGAGGAGATTCTTTCTCTCTTTCTCTCCCTTCTTCAGCTCAGCTCCTCTTTCCCTCTTTTCTCCTTAGTCGGAAGAAGAGAAGAGAGCGAGAGAGGTCTGGGAGACGAGTCAAATTTGGATGCTCTGAGTCGTTATATAGAGAGTATGCCCGTTGACTCTTGTGCAGATCCAAAGGTCCATGTCGATTTTGGGTTTGGTTTTTGACGGATGCTGTTTTGACACGTGTGCGTATAGTCCACCTCAGCAGCACTTTGTGAAAGAATTCGGATTTCGCTTGTCACCGAATTCTCGAGCGACATCAACTAACAACGTTTTGTCCGTACTTTGTCATTTTCAATTAATTATTCTTTTTTTAAAATAATAATTAAAATTAAATATGAAACATTATGAATATTATTTGACTCAATTATGATCCAGGAATCTTCTAATTTTAAAAGATTTGAACTTCTTTAATTTTGTATCATTGCGCACCATTTTGATTATGCAAACATTTTTTATAATTTAAAAATAAATAGAAAATTTTATAAAAGATATAATGTGGTTAATTAGTCTTAACCCTTTCTTTTTACTTCATAAATTTGATCATGAACAATAAAAAAAAACAAGAAAAGATTAGGAATTCAATCATGAAAATTCAAACATCATCATTATCAAATAAAAGGTTACAAAATTAAAAAAAAATAAAAAAGATCTTCACATGCACAAGAATCATACATAAATCATTCATTTCCATCAATGATGAAATTAGGGAAGAGTACAGTTGAGATAGTTATCTAAATTATTCAACATCCACTGCAAATACCATTCTCACATAATTGTAGCCACCATCCCACCACGTTATTGCACCAAAATTGTAGCCACTAGCAGCCTCCTTGCCATTGAACAAGACCTTGAAAGAAGCTCTTGTCACACCCTCAACAAAAGCAATCTTATTTGGAAACACTTTCACTGCTAATCCTGAAGGACCATGCACTCTTGCTATGTACGTAGCATTTGTTGATCCAACGTTAGTCACTGTTCTTCTGACAGTTCTGGGCACAGCTCTATGCCGTTCAAGCTGGCTTATGGAGATTGATGGATAGTTAATGTTAGAGATTAGCTTTTCAATATTGGATTTTGAACAGTTAAACTTTGAGTTTGACATTGATCGAATAACTTTCTCTGAGTAACCGTAATAACAAAGGAATTGAAGGTAATCTTTGGTTGGTGTTTCGAATACTAATCCTGGATTGAGAGCTTTAAGTGGGCTGATTTCTCCAACCCCCATCTCGTGTGGATTTGCTAAGAAGCCTGAACTGTTTGTCAATGGCTTTCTAATGTTATCATACACGCTTGCTGCACAAAAAAGTAAACATTTTGATTGAGTACTTCTTAGAGGAAATTAAATTAAACATGATAAGAGGCATCTTAATATAATTTAAGCTTAAAGTTTACCGGTTGTCATAAGGGCTGATCTGATCATGGAAGGACTCCACTTAGGGCGCATTGATTTAATGAATGCAGCGGCTCCTGCCACATGTGGGCAAGCCATGGATGTTCCAGATCTTGGAGCATAATTGGCTGGCTTCTGCCCAGCCGGAGCGCTCCCTTCTTTTGGTACAACTGCAGCTAAAATGGCAATTCCGGGTGCCGTTACATCAGGCTGAAAGGTAAAATCAATGTCAAAATAACTCAAAAGTATGTCAATTTGTCTACATGAATTAGCCATTTATGTGAAGGTTACATTCATATATATGGAAGTCTATAACCTTGAGAATGTTTTCTGTAAGTGCCCCTGGACCTCTTGATGAGAAATATGCAACAACTGGTGCTGGCTTGTATCTTGGTACATCAACTGTTGACAGGATTGTTGCAGTTGGGTTCCTGTGTGGATGGTTTTAATTAAAAGTGAACAATTATATCTCTCTCCTCTTTTCATACATAAAGAATAGGATTTTGTTAACTTATGCATCAAAAGACATGTTAAGAAGAATAAGATGTAGACGGTTTTCAATCAGCATTTAATCCTTTAAAGATTGTCATTACCAAGATTTTTCTTAAAGTAGAATCTATGAATTTAATAAGTCTAAGCCAAAGCTAAAGCTTCATATACAAGATTTGTGATAGCCTATGACAGGCTTCACCCATAAGCCCACAACGTGAGTTTGTTATTCATTATTACCATCTCTACAATAATAGAAACGGAAAATTAAGTGACAAATCTTACTTAGTAGAATTGAGGTACTTGAAAATTTGAGATCCTGCAATGCTGCCAACTTCTGTGTATGGAAATGCACCTGAATCAAAAGGCACACCTTTCTCTTCCTCATTAATCAAAATTAACCCTTTGGCTTTAGCATCTTCTGCAACCAGTTTCTTAATTCTCCTTGTAACAGATGGGTCATTGTCAAGGCAAATAATGATCTTGCCTGCTACCTTCGTGGAATCTAATGATCCTGGACTGCAACCGCTGCATTTTAATGTAAACTGGACTTTATCAACTAATGACATTCACTTTAATCGGATTAAAAGCTTGAATCACCATGTACGATTTAAGATTTCCAATCTAGTGGTAGAAAATATGAATGCTAAATATTACCTTGCTTCGGATTCGGGGGAAAATTTAGCAGCAATATCCTTTCCAAATGCAAGAGGAAAAGTCTTTGAGCGGGAGAGATTTGATAAAGTAATGGCAGAACCCTATGTGGACAAGATTATAAGAAGATCTAATTGTTATTTATTCTTAAAAAAAAAATAAAAAAAATAAAAATAATAAAAAAAAAAGAAGAAGAAGTTTGTAGGGCCTGTTGGTTAATACCACAGAAGCCTTAAATTTATTGAAAAAATAGCTTACTTGGAGAGCATTCCCATTTCCGAGAAGCAAACTAGACTGGAAAGCCCTGTCAATGCTGGAAGCTGCAACTGTAAATACCCATGGAGCTGTGTTCACAACAGTGGAAGGTTCAGGTCCATCATTTCCAGCAGAGCAGACGACCATAACACCCTTTTGTTCAGCATGAAATGCTCCAATGGCAATAGGGTCATTCAGATAATCAGATTGAAACAGGGAGCTCATCCCAACAGAAATGGAAATGATATCAACCCCATCCTCAACTGCATCATCAATTGCCTTCAGAAGGGCAGAGCCAGAGCACCCATCTTCTGAGCAGGCCCTGTAGCTTGCAATCCTGGAAGAAGGTAAGCCACCCCTGGCTGTGCCTCTTGCCAAGCCATAGTAGCTGGCGTTGGCAACATGGGCACCACCAGCAGTAGATGCTGTGTGAGTTCCATGGCCAAAAAAATCCCTTGGACTGGCAGCATTCTTGTTACTAGTGGATCCTGTTTTGTAGTATCTTGCTCCTATCAGCTTCCTGCCAAGAAATTGAATTGCTAGTAATATAAGAAGAGATATAAAATTTTCTCTAGAAGTGATAACTAAATTGTGACTGAAGTTTTGCAAGACAGGGAAATGAAATCGCACCATATAAAATATTTTCACATTCTTAATTTCCAAAAGTTTTTTGACAACAAATTAAACATGAAATTGATGCATCAATGGAGAAAAGGTAATCACCTATTGCAATCGGATTTCTTGAAGTCATGTGACTCCATGCAGACTCCTTTCCATCTTGAAGGAATTTCACCTATTCCCTGATCACTGAAACTTTCTGACTCGGGCCATATCCCTGGCCCATCAAAATCAATCTACATCATATATTTTTCTAATATTAAAGTCAAACTATCAATTTTAAAACCCTTTCATTAATTTTATTCACAATATTAAAATTAATTTTAAAGATTTGAACCGAGTTATATTTACGCAAGTAAGGAGGGTTGCCACTACTAACCTTTCTATTGAAGAATTAATGGATAAGCATTTTAAAATAGTATTTAAGAATAAAATAATGACAAGCCTATGATTGAGAGATGGTATAATTAATCTGCACATGGGCTTTTTCAAGCCAAGGGAACCTACTCTTGGCTATTGGCTATTTCTCTTTGTCTTGTGGGTCTCCAACAACTACAGTTGCCGGAACACTTAATAATATAACTAATAATAAAAAATAAATAAATAATTCTTTTATTTTTCCATATGAGAGGAGAGGGGCTCATTTTTTCTTTTCATTCATGAAATGGAGTTTATATATATATCGTTACCTGTGTCTATAATACCAATAATGACATCAGATGCAAGGTTATTATGAGATCTGCTGTTGGACCAAGTGCTTGTTGTTGGTTTTGCTGCTACTGCTTCTAAAAAATCCCAAGAACGTGTTGTATGCAGTTTAAGCATTGGATCAGGGAACACCGACACCACATCATCATGCCCTGCTTTCACAAACTCTTCCATCAATTTTATTTCTTTTTCTAAATCAATCTATTAATACTGTTCCATGAATATGAAGAATTTTTTTACCAGATAGTGCAGAAGCTTCCTTCTGAGTGAGCATGGCAGAGAATCCTTTGAAAGAATGCTTGTAATGATGGGTCAGAGATATTCTGCCACTCTCTTCACTGCAAGAAAAGCCATTAAAAATTAGTCTAAATTAAAAAAAAATCCATTAATAGTCATATTCACTATTGATCATCTGTTGCTGATTGGCAAAAGTAACCTTGGAATGATGGAAGATAATAGCTGCATATAAGCCACCTCTGCAGCTTCATCTTTTTCTCGATTTACATTAACATTTGATGAACTTCCCATATAAACTACATAATGCTGCCAAGACAGAAAATACCATTATAATTAATCCCAGCTTTAATAGTAAAACTGTAAGAGCATCTGTTTGCTTGCCAAGAAAATGGTGAAAAGCTAGGAAAATTTGTATTGACATATATCTACCAAATGGGGTTGATGAATTGCTTCTTTTAATTAAGTAGTTTTTACAAGTTAAATGATCTTACTATCCTCGTTTAATTTTCATGAGAAAAAAATTAAGTGTAATAATTGCGTGATTGAGGAGAATGTGTTTTACTGAGAAATCTACCTTGGGACTTTGATCATCATTTGATGAAGTAGAAGCAGTAACAATGAGCCAATGCAGGCAGAAAAAAGGGAGGAGGTGCAGCAAGGAAGCCATGGAAGAAGAGATCAAATGAAGGCTTTTGCATGTGAAAGCTATATGGAGATGTGTGAAAGAAGTGCTTATGCAGCCAGCGATTTAAAGACAAAGTTGGTGGGTGAACGAGAGCCTTTTCGCTATGTGCTCTCTCTCTCTCTCCCTCTATATATACATATATATGGATGATGTGATATGTTTGATCTATTTAAGAAATTTCTGATAGAATTAACTATCAATGTTAATCTTGTAAAATGTATGATGTGAAGTGTTATACATGGAACATAATGTGTATTGTGAAGCACATGCAATGGTTGCAAAAATTATTGTTGAATGAAAATGATAGCCGTGTAAAGGTGATTGGTAATTGCATGACCAATCCGAAAATGTTGACGAATGATACAATTTTCGATAATCTAAAACTTTAAAATGTGGAAATTAGATGGATGATATACTATATTTTTGACTATTGGATGACCTTCTATCTGGATGATTGGATGGCTTTCAAGTTAAATAATAGTGAAATTGGAACATACGTTAAAAAAGAAGAAAATTGAAATACTCTTGCCTCGTATATTTCCAAGGAAAAATCGGAATTACATTCTATTAAAAAGAAAACATAAAGACCAAAAGCAGACTTGGACCGACCATCAAAATCATTGACTTAAAATGCAAGTAATTCTCCATCTTTATGGCAAAGAGAGGAAGAGAAATAGGCGTATATGCAATTGGAAAAATCTTTTCTTTCTTTCTTTCCATTTGCTTTTATATATTCTTCTCCGCCTTTACATTGTTTTCTCATCCTTTTATGTTATTATATGATTCTTTAGTCTTAGGTGATTCTTTTGGGCTTTATTTTACTTCTCATCGGGAATATTAGGTGTTGATATGCATTTACTTTTGAAGGGTGTTGTAATATAGCTTCAATGACACATATTCGGATTAATTATGAAAAATAATCAAACTTAAAATGTTTGAGTTAAAAAATAACATGTTTAAAATTTTATTTAATTGTCTAACTAAAATTGTAAGTGTATTGATGCTGACTTGTCTATCTATTGATATATTTATCCCTTAATCTGTAATAGACCAACAAACCATTA
>JANKKB010028437.1:0-14692 GCA_026225775.1 Bursera palmeri | reverse complement strand
AATAAATAAAAAATAAAAAATTATACTCCTATAATAAAAAAATTTATACTTATTAATAAAATCAATAAGGAAATATGTATTAAAATTTATACTTTAAAATTTTTTAAAATTAAAGAAAAAAATTTCAGTTGGGGCAAATCTGTATTTTAAGGGTTAAAATTAGCACTTGATTAAAAAAAACAAACCTCAGAGGTCTTGTTGATGAAAATGATAAACTTGCTTTCTACTTGAGATTATATCAAAACACAAGGGTACTATTTAAAATTACCCCAATAAAAAATATTTCAACAAAAGATGAGTCTCTCTTTTGATATATTTTTTCTCTTTCGATATTTCTATCTCTTTATATACAAGTTGCTCAATAATAATTTAAAATAACTTTTTCATTAAAACGATTTCACTGATTTGATCGTCGGAGGATCAATGTTGGTGAAAAAACCGACATTCCTTCGTATTGCTTTTCTTTTAATGGATAGCTTTAGCCTGTGAAAAGAAAGCCCAGATATATCGATCAAAAGAGTCAAATTGAACCTATCACTTCTTAACCATTCCTATTCTTCACAAAACGTTCTCTACTCCATGTGTGCAATTATTATTGGTCTATTTTTTCTGCATCAATACCAAGAATTATTGAGAATATGATATGAAAAATATGAATGTGTTCAATTATTATTGGTGCAGATTTTCTGCAGAATTATTGAGAATCTTAAATGAAAAATATGAATTAAAGAGAAAAACAATAAAGAAAAGAGTTAGACAAAAGATTTAAAAACTATGAAGAACAAAGATTGATAAAAATAGAAAACCAAGAGTCATTGAGAATCCGATATGAAAAATATGAATTAAAGAGAAAAAGGACAAGAAAAAGAGTTGAAAAGATTTAAAAACTATGAACGTAGCTGAAAAATATAGAAAACTAAGAATTATTGAGAATCTAATATGAAAAATATGAATTTAAGAGAAAACGACAAATAATATAGTTGACAAAAGATCTATTAATTATGAAGAATATAGATTAACAAATATAGAAAATTAAGAATTATTAAGAATCTGATATTAAAAATATGAATTAAAGAAATAAACGACAAAAAGAAAGGTTCACAAAAGATAAAACCTATGAACGTAGAACAAAATCCTCTCTTGATTTGAATTATTATTTTGATTGATAATTTTTTAAAAAAAAGTTATATATTATTAATTAAGAAAAATAATTTTTTCAATAAAATTAATTCAAAACTCAAACAAACCAAAATTTAAAGTTATGAAAATATTAAGAGAAAGACTCTCAATTAATAATTACAGTATTTTTAAATTGATATTAACAACAATGAATTGAAGGTCATGAATTCATGTATGTTAAAAATATGAATTATAGTACTCTATTACCATATTCATGGATTTCCCGCAAAGGGTAAAATTTGAAATTGAGTGCGACATAGAAAGAATGAATACTGAGTACCCTTTCTAACTTGTAAGAAAATTTTATATACATGTAAAATGGGATAATATCAAATAGTACTCTTGTGTTTTGGTCTAATTTTAGACGAAAAATATATTTGAAACTTTAATTAATTAGACCCCTAAGGTTTACTAAAAATCATCAATTAATATTTGCGATTAAGTAACGAAGTAACAGAAGAGGGTATTTTGATAAATAGATTAGGATAATTTTTAAGAACAAGTAAAAGGTCAATTATGTAAGGGGAACAATATCAAACACCAACCTCATGTTTTGACCTAATTTCAGACAGAAAGTTTTTTTGACACTTTAATCAATTAGACCTCTGAGGTTTACTCAAAATCATCAATAAACTTTTTTCATTAACTAACAAAGTAACAGAAGTGGGAAAAACACTCTGATTAAATCTAGCTCAAGTATAATATTTTAAACACTCTATAAAAATACGAAAATATCCTTGAAACATATTAAATATAAAAGGGTCTTGAAGTACACATTTAAACTTAAAAATTTTTATTTTGCCCTTAATTAAAATTTCAATTTTGAAACAAAAAATTAAAGTCACAAACAACATTTGTATTATAAAAAAAAAAATCAAATTTGAAATTTTATGGTTATAAAAATTTTATAAAAATAAAAAAATTTCGATAAGTCTATAATGTATGAAATTTCAAATTTGATTTTTATTTTTATAATGCAAATATCGTGTATGACTTTTGTTTTTTCTTTCAAATTTGAAATTTTAATCAAGAGACAAATCAAGATTTTTAAGTTTATATGTGTAATTCAAGGCCCTTTTATGTTTATTATGTTTCAAGGAAATTTTTTCATCTCTGTACAGATTCTTTAACATGTTGTATTTGAACTAAACTTAATCGGGGGTATAGTAATCTTTTCGTCTCATCTATTACTCTGTCAGTTAACGGAAATGGCTTATTGATGATTTTCGATAAACCTCAAGGGTCTAGTTGAATAAAGTATCAAATATGCTTTTTGTCTGAAATTAGACCAAAATATGAGAGTGGTAGTTGATATTGTCCCTTAGGAAAGGTAACAGAAGAGATGCATAATAGTTTTTTCCTTTCTTAACGAAAAAGACTTGTTGATAATTTTAGGTAAACCTCAAGGGTCTAACTGGTTAAAGTATCAAACATATTTTTTATTTAAAATTAAGCCAAATCACAAGGATAGTGTTAAATACTATCCCCATGTAAAATATATGTGTTTACAACCTTCAAATCTTAAGATATCATCATTCATTTTACACCGGTCTCATAAGTCAAGTCAAAGCAGTTGTTTATACTGGAATTGGAGTTGCTCATATCTAAAATCTTATTAATGACACTAAATAATAGATTCACCATAATCAAATCTACCTAGATTTCCTTCATTTAATTTTCAATATAGAACAGTCCAGACATTTAAGACACCAAATCCACCTGTAATTTAACCTAAAATTATACACAAATGCGCAAACAACACCTTCTCACTCATTGCCTATATAAACCTTCTTCATTTTCTCACTTATCACAAGCCATAGCCTGCAAATCACTGGTCCAAACACATAGCGGCACTAGCCAAAATGGAGAGCCACCCAGCTGGTCCCATAGTCATCGACATTTCGAGTTTCCAAGGAGTCCCAGCAAATTTACCGAATGATGTTATCTCTGATATTTTTGCTAGGCTTCCTGTCAAGTCTCTTTGTCGATTCAAGTGTGTGTCCAAATCCATGCACACGTTGCTTCACACTCCAAACTTCATCAAGAAGCACCTCCAGAGAGCAATGAAAAAAGATCCAAACCTCATCCTGAAGCTAGATTTCAGGCTTCACGCTGTAGACGATGAAAAATGGAGCAAAGCTCGCAAACTCAAAGTGCCCTTTGCCTTTTCTCTCGATAAAGTCGAGGTATCAGGCTCCTGCCATGGCCTTCTTTGCATATCTGATCAACGATGCAATGAAGATATCTATCTTTATAACCCTTCTACTGGAGTGTACAACAAGCTTCCGACTCCAGAGTCTGACATTCCCGCCATTGAGAGTACATGTTTCACCGCAATTGGATTCGGTTATCATGACGCAGAGAAGGATTACAAGGTGATAAGATGTGTTTACCTTTATGATAAACCTTTTCAGAACATTGACTCTTATGAATGTGAAGCTAGGGTTTACTCTTTCAGCACAGGAAAGTGGAAGAAAGTTGGAGCAATCCCATTCCATATCAGCTCTCGCGCTGCCATAGTGTTCAACAATGAATTCTTCATCTGGAAAGCATCTCTAGGGTTTGGCCGAGGGATGACTGTGCTGGTGATATATTTTGACATGAACAAAGAAGAGTTCAAGGAGATTGCCCGTCCTGATGTTAGAGATCCTGAGGGCGCCAAGTGTCAGATTGAGCTGGGCGTGACAAATGGGTACTTTGCGTTGTATCATATGTGGAGAGCTGCACGCGTGGAGATCTGGGCAATGAAGGAGTTCGGTGTGAAGGAGTCGTGGGCGAAGCTGTTTGTGATCCGACCGGATATGATAGATACGGAGAGGAGCTACGTGTTCTTGAAGCCTCTGTCTGTGGTGAAGGAAGGGGAAATCCTGATGGAGAAGGGCGAGGGAGAGTTGGTTTTGTATGATCCTGACAATGAATTTGGCTGTGAGATCAATATCCCTGGTGCTCCGAGATGGTTTTCTACTTCAGCTTATGTGGGAAGCCTGGTTTCACCCTTCACCAACCCCTTTAAAATTGCATGAAAAGGAGGAGCTCACTAAGAGAAAAATGTGGAAGTAGCAGAAAATTTATGATGCATCAGATTATGAATCAAGTGAAGTTTAATTTTCCTCAAAATGTTTTGTAGTGGGTGCCTTACCATATATATCTATATCTATGTTCCTCTGCGCTCATATGAAATTTTACCAGAAGAAAATATAATCTAACTTGCAATTTAATGATAGTTACATTTCCAAATTCGGATTGGTATTATCTGATTTAAACTCAATTTGGCAGTCACGTGGATATCAGCAACATTATATCACAGCCACATTATATATGAATTATGATACATAAAATACTCTAATGATTAGCTAATTGCATTCTTCCTATCATGGCCTTTTTGCTCAGTCAAGCCCTTGTCTATCAATGTAAAAATACCTTAATTTATCACTATAATGCTTATATCAGAGCAGAAATTAAAGGGAGATAATAAATAAAGAGGAGCGGAGAAGGAAAGAACCGCCCAGGCGGACCATCGTCTGATCTCATCATGTCTTTTGCCTGATCCGTAATCTATCAAACTCTTCCAGTCAGCGTTATGTTTGTTTGTCGTCTCCAACTTCTTATCCACAAAACTCGTCGAAGACGTCGTTTTTGTCGTCCTTGCAGTTGGTATCTTCTCCATGGAGACTGCTACTCTCTTTAAAATCGGATTCCGTTCTAGTTTAAAAGCGGAAATAACCGATACAAATACTGTACAAGATGAATAACACTGGCACTTAAAGAATTTTATTGAGATTGGTCACGATTTCATAATCCCAAATGAGCTTTTACAGGCACATTTGGTAAGCTGTGTAGGAGTACAACTTCCCTCAAATTTCAACTCGTTTTCTTGCTTGTTTCTCCAGCACATTATAGTTCATTTCAAATAATAACACATCTAACCAAATAACAGTTCTATAAATCTATATAAGATCTCAGAGCATCTGAAGAGAACTTCCAGATAATCTTGGCTACTCTGCCAGAGAACTTGATTGTCCACCACAACATCTCAATATGGTCATTGTCCCTAAATATTAACCACATGATCTTGCAACTACCTTTTATTTTCTTCAAACCAAATTTACTATCTAAGCAAGAATCAGAATTTCTGTACTCTTTCTCTATCTTCGAGAGAGAAACATTGAGACATCACATTACTCTGCAATTTTCACCATAAAATGATGCCACCTGCATTGCAGGAATGTTCCAGAGCTCTCTGAGAATGCAGATGGAAGTTGACTTTTGAAATGCAGAAAAAAATTCAAGGCTCAAATGTTGGAACTTCTGATGTAAAGCCATGTGTTGCCTGGTAAATTAGCCGAGGCATTAAATTCCTATAAGGATCATTTTCTCTCTTCTCCTTCAAATAATTTATGCATTTCTCAACCTCAGACTTCACTTCTAAATACAAATCATGACATTTCGTCCTGTCTCTTAATTCATGTTTCCTTCCTTCAAAACAACAATGATAATAGTTTAAGTCAATCAACTTGCCAAGGATCAAAGTTGTGAAAAATCAAATTACAATAGCTTATTACTTCTTTAATACAGCACATATTAAATTTAACTGTCTGGAAGTCTAAACTCAGCATAAAGGAATTCTTTGCTTAATTAGTCTATATGAGCACTAGCAACACAGAACTTGAACAATGCTGTGAATAAAATATGTCACGGTCTAGCCCTAAAAAACCTAAATGCTGAACACCCTTCCCGTGCTATTTTTTAGTGGCTTCATATTTTCTAGATCTATAAACCAATAATTACAACAATATAAGTAAATCAACGATTCTTTGCTTATTTATAAATGCTTAATATATGTATATCAGTGTAGGATTGACCCACAATAAAGAAGCATTAGAAGAAAAGATGATTGTCACAATTCGATTTGAAATTCTAGTTGTATTTTAGCCACCAAAAGTGAATTGGATAGTTCATAAATGTTCATGATTACTGGTTGTAATTGGGCTTTTCATCTTGAGGATGTCTTACGTGGATGTAAATGTAAAATATTGAATTTTTCATGTTCCTGCCAGATGCATCATCTTCAACACTGAATTACTCTTTTCATCTTAAACGAATAATTATATGACCTAATTAACGTTAATAGATGTTGGCTTAGATCTAGTTCTAACTAGATTGTTGTCAAATAGGTGACCAGATAGATTAAAAAATAAGAGCCACCCAATGACCATACCTTCTGTTTCAATTGGTTTTCCAAAGTAATAATAAAACCGGCCTGGAACTTTAGGTATAATTATAGGAAGATGAATATCTTGGTTCGCTACCTCACCACTTGCATGAATCCTATTATCACAACATCACAAGAAGTTCAAAAGGAGGCATGCTGGAAGGCATAGATATTGAGAAAAAGGACAAAGGCAAGGAAATACATAGACAGAGATAAGAGAACTCAGATTACCTCAAGTTTATAGCCTCACGTGTTAGTTCATTTATTTCAGTCCTAAAATAAGGAATCTTCATCAGGTCTTCATAATCAAAAACTACCTGACAACAATTAACACGAAATTAATTATTCTTTAGAGAATGAGATCAAATCAAATATAGTGTTAGAGAAACAATCTGAAGTGGGCATACAAAATGCTTGGAGATTAAGTACATCCAACATGCTTGAGAACAATAAAATTTGAAATTTATACCCTGTATTAATACCCCGAAATGACAGACATCAAATTCTTAAGACAGTATCCAAGTCCCAATTTCTTTGGTATGAGTTAGGACACTTCTGATAGTATTGGCCTCCAATTACAAGAAGAATGATATATATGTCTGCAAGTGAGAGACATTGAAATATATAATTCTTTGTCACATAAGACTTATCCCAAATCTTCTTCCTTTCTTCTTAACTCATGGTCCTCTCACATAAGACAAACTCAAAATTCAAATGTAAACAGATAACAATAAGCTAAGAAGGAAGGATCAACGCATGATAAATTTAGTCAGTACTACTTCAATATATATCCATCGAACCAAATTAGGCAATAAATATCCATGGAGGAAAAGTTTATGTATAAGATAGAAATAAACAGTTAAAGTATACAGTAGTCAGAAGAAGGAAACTTGGTTCCCAGGCTTACTTGACCAATATCATCTTCTCCAACAACACCAAAAGGTATGATTTTGGCCCCAAATCTAGCGGCCATCCTGACAAACTCTGACTGTTTTGGCCAGAACAACTTGTATTCTTCCCCCTGGAAAGTATAATGAGTTGAGTACACCAAAACTCTAGTAACAGTTTGAAATTTAAGAAGAATATCTAGTGTTTTCATTTAAGGAAAAGAAGTGTACAAAGCATTAAACTGGAAAAATCAATATATAAATAGCTAGTATTTGTCGATACAGTAGACACAGCCAAAATTGCTCAAACAATATGTATCTTTGCTTTTACACATTTCACACATAAGGAAGTGTAAAACAACCATATTTCACACATAAGGAAGTGTAAGACAAGCACATGGAAATAGTTAGCCATCATAGAAATAAAATTTCCTTCACAAAATCAACTTTGATGCCTAAAAGAAAAGTCAAATTATTGTAGAATTATTGCATTTAGCAATGTGAGCAGGAAACTGGAAAGTGAACGTTTAATACTAGAGCAAATATGCACAATCATATCTATAATTAGAAGTTGAGATCAAAGTAACAATTTAACAATAAAGAGCTATTACCTTCCTATGAAGAGCCTCACGCATGCCTCCAGGATAGAGTAGGACATGAGATTTTGAAGATAAAAGTTTGTAGAAATTAATTGCTGAGACAGGAACGGCACCCATTATTCTAAATGAGTCAAATGCTGATAACTCAGGTAACTTTCCATCTCTCAATTTCTTAAACATGAAGGGATGTGCTATTCCTCGCAGGAGAATATTTCTTTCAATCATAAATTGGGAGATTAGGGGACCTAATTCAAGTCCTAGTAACATGTGATAGCCAATGAGTAAGACTGGCCCCTCAGAAGGAATTCCAGCAAGGCCTCTCACAATCTTCCCGTTCTCTAAGGTTGAAAGTGTTACAGGTGCAGTAGCAACATATAACCATCTAAATTTCAATGATAATATTCAAAAAATTAATTACAAGTTAATGAGATGGATAAGGAAACTATCATGTTTTACTTGAAGCATTTCTGCACTGAAATATATAATTAACACAGCAAATAACATGACACAAAACATACCTTCCCGATTCCAATTTAATGGAAGCTAATTGTATTTAATAAAGAAAATTAAATTTGAAAATTAATGGTTACTTATATTTGTTGACAGTGGCATCTAGAATTTTTTTATGTTGTTATAGCATAATAAACTTGGTTAGTGTAAGCTTTCTAGTACGCTCCTAATTACCTGTTTGATTCATATATCTCTTTGAATTCAGAAGGGTTTGGTGGAATGTAATCTGAAATGTAGTCAAGGTACTTTCCGCGGCGATAAAAACCAGCACCCTTAATGATAGTTACCAAATTAAAACCATCTTCCTGCCACACATTGACACATTGAAGAACTACTTATGCATCAAAACGAAGATATAAAATGCAACTTTTTAAGGGAAATTGATACAATAAACATGCAACCCCTCTCCTAACAGCAAGTTATGAATTTACCACGTTCAAACTTCACATTCTCCTAAGATAAGAATTTAGTTTTTTCCCCTTTGATTATACTCTAGTGAAAAAGCACGAACCCTATGTATATTATATTGCAGGGAAAGCATCATAAAATATCAAAAAGTTCCAGTATTTTTATTCTTCTTCAAGCTGATCCACCATAACAATTTAGCGAGACAAGGTAGTTGATCTATGTTTTATTATTATATCCCTTGAACTCTTAATACAAACATACTAGATCATCAAACTTGAGATGAGTGAAGGAGAATGGGAAGTAATTTTCTAACATCTGATTATAGCTTCTCTAAACAGTCTCATGGGAATACATGCATGCACATCCCCACAGGATAAGAAAGCGAGAGAAAGAAAAGGACGAATTCTACCAAGAAGAGAAAATGACCACTGTCGTTGAATCTACGACTCTGACATTGTGACAGTGCATGACAAAGTCTTTCACCTTCCTCCTGACTCGGCAAAAACTGATCCCTTCCACTGTCAAGAAGACAAACAATGATTTCAACAAATTGTAACGGAAGAATCACAAATTACATGGAAAAAAATTGATTCAATGATAATACTAGAAATATGGAGTCTATGAACTTATTAAAGAAGTTCAATATAACAACTTGACCAATTGATTTTATCTACTGCATGAAATAAAGGTTTGGTAGAAGGCCAAGACTCAAAACTTTTATGCAGGAGTTCTCTGTATTAAATCAATTTCCTCTGCTAACTGTCACATTGGAAACTGCACTCAATATAAGGTATATTATGTAATACTTAGGAAGGTTGCCAGAGGTTCAATCATAATCTTGTCATTTATTCTATAAAGTAGACTTATATCCGCATCACTTTCACATATTCCACTCTTTTTTCTCTTTTTCCAGCATCTCGTTATTTTACTAACACAAACTAGAATACTCAAATAGTCCATCCATTTCATGATTTTACCCTCCTCTTGTCCAAGTGTAAATAAGGAAGTTTGTTACACAATATGAATTTCTCAAAGAAGCTCAGAAGACAGTTGTAATGGCAGAAACATAAGGTTACTATCAACAAGCTATTCAAGTAGAGAAGTATCTCCTCCTGGCAATGCATGAGATGCCATTTTGCCAACAGAACCTTATATGTTTCTCTCATTTTATTATTTGCTAAGCTAGGTGTTACTCAAGCTTTATTATTTGTTTCATACTGCTTATGTACTGAAATTTGTTATCATGTCCGCTGAATCAAACTTGGCAGTGACTCCAATATGAAAAGAAACTTCATTTTATAAGAAAGGCTGCAAGAACACCAACTACTACAAATATACCAGAAAGGTGTTTCTCCTTTCGGGGTGCGTATGTGAGGAAGTTGCTTCACCTACTTTTAGAAAATTTTAATTTGACAGTAAGCCAATTATATTTCCTAAGATATGGATTTACTATCTACTGAAACTGAAAAGACGAGGCAAAAGATTTATGGACCTGGAAAGTATTAGTGTTTGAGCTTTTATGGCATGCAGGCGTGAATTCGCATAAGCAGAAGCCGATTTAAGCATATCTAGCTTCCAGAGAAGTGTTTCTTTAGGTAATATATCAGCAATCACCTGCCACTTAAGTAATCAATTCTTTTTCATGAAACTGACAGCAGAAGATGAAAAAATTTGACGAAACGTTAGCATGAAGAATAAACAGTCAACAGAAGACAGCCATCTATCCAAGAATTCCAACAGTTTCCAAGATGCTCTTTAGCTTTCTTCTCTATTCAATATGATATTCCAACATATCACTAAATATTGAATCAAAGAACTATAAACTGAAGTTAGGTATATAGATTGAAAATATCTTAAAAGATGTTGATAAAAAAAGTCCTCACATATTAACAAAACATTGTTTCCTGAAGTCTTATAGATAATATGTTACAAACTATTTAATGCCTACAGTAACATGTTATTCACAATTCACTTGTCTATCTCTTTCCACGTTAAAAGCTTACAGAGAGGTAAGATGACACTGTAACAAGATACTGTGGCAGCTCTCCAACTGTCAGCTGCATAGGAAGTCCCTTCACCAAATTATCCACAGCCATCCTCAAAGGGTCACCTAAATGCATATGCAACAAACTTATGTGATTTGACAATATTGCTCACTATAGCATTCTTAGCATTCTTAGTACAAAAAGAATAACACTCTTTCAGAAACTTGAAAAAATTGCCATCAGCCATCACATTGCGCAGCTTGACTCAATTTGAGCCTCTTTTTTTTTTTTTTTTTTTTTTTTTTTTTTTTTTTTTTTTTTTTTTTGCAAGTAATTTTTCCCTTTAAAACAGTAGCTTACCAATTTACCTCTAAAAGAAAACAATATATTGCTTAACTAAGAGCAAAGCCAGAAAATAGACACTTGAACAGACAAGCAAACCTTCTATTAACCTCAGCATATATGGAAGGCTAAGAGCAGCTTGATCTGGTATGAGCTTCAATAAAGGTATTAGAGGTGGCAACTGTGACTTGTTAAAAGATGTAGCTGAAAAAAGAACTTCAATTAGATTCTATGCAATTAAGAAAAGGTATTCATAAATTGAAATTTTCGTCTACAAAAGCCTAGTTTATGTGGGTTAGAGATGTGACACTATGCTCTTGCTGGAGGCATGTAATCACTTGCTAAACTAGAGACAATTAATCAACCATCATAAAAATAAAGGACCAACTTAGTGATGTCATAATTATGCATGGATTCAAATTCGTGTTAGATGAACAATAATAGTAACAATCATAAAATTACAAAAATTAAGTACATGATCCAGCTGAAAGCCTACATCCAAAAATGGAGAAAGATTTCACTACAATTGGAGAAAACAAGATGACTGTATGCTTTCAAATCTTGCTCAATACTCAAAGATCTAAAATACCTGCAAACTCAAATAGCTTGAATAAATCTTGTAACAAATCCTATAATTCAGGTCTAGTATTTAAAATTTCATTTGAGCCAAAACACAAATACCGAAATCCTGACCTCGTCAACTAAAAACACTACAATAATAGGAGACCAAAGCTTTACTACTGAAGATAGATTTTTGACTTTCATTAATTAAGATTACAAACAACCTTTAATGTCTTGAGTTACACTACCATACATGCATATAGAGAGTTAGGCCTCCCAGGATATCCATTGATCAATGAGACTAACAATATTAGAACTCTCATTAACGTGAAAGTAAAAGCAACTTCTTACCTGGGTTAGCCAGAATCAGCACAAGGTCGATATCAGGATTATTGGCTGCAACAGCTAGTGCAAGACATGCTCCAAGAGATTCTCCAACAAGATATACTGGTCTATTTGGCAAAAGATTATTCTGCGACCTAACAGTTCTTTCAATTAGCTTCACTAGGCCTGAACAGTAACAAATTGAGGTTAGAAATAAATTAGACAAGAAAAGAATAAACTGAAATCCAACTCGTAACATTTTTGCAAATTATAAAAGAGAATCTGAGAAAAGAAAAAATACCTGTAAAGGATGTTCGATCCTTAACTGGAATATGTAAGCACCATATGTCAAAAATCCTTCATTGGTAGAAAACCCGAAAAAGAGATAACAATTTTATAATTGGTCATTGGAGAGTAGAAATCACATTATACAATGAAAAACTTTCCTATAAATTCTTCAGACTGAAAGACGTTTAGTTGGTTCACAATTGGAAACCAATACTCAGAATTTACAGGACAAAAAAATAATGCTCAAGCTATGTACTCTCATTTTTGGATCATTTTTAAGGCAAATTTGAAATTTGTACTTCTAAAATGCCTTAGCTGAATAAATAGTGATTCTGTGCGTTAATTTTTTAAAGATATAAATAATTCGATTTGAATCACAAACTAACTACTTCATACCAAATATTTTGAAGTGCTATAGTTATTGATAGAGATGAGTACTTACTGTCCAAGTCCTTGATGCTGCATTATAAGTCCAAGTCCAACACCATCAATCCCTAAAAATTTCATGTTAAAATGAGCAAATTACGAATTTTTTAATGAGAAGAAAGCTTGTAAATTTAAAAATTAAAAAAGAATGACAAACTTTTCAAAATTTATCTCAAAATCATCTATTATAAATTATAATATAATTTAATATTATAACGTCCTTTATTATATCATCGAATCTCTATTTGATAATCATTAATTAAATATACATCATCTAGAATATAAAAATTTAAAATAGAGTTTAGATTAAATATTATTATTATTAAAATATATATATATACACAAAATACAATCACTACACCTTGCACACACGTAATACTAAAATAACCAAAAATATTAACTATACAACTTATATATCTTAATCCGTATAGTTTTCCGTATACAAAATTATTGGATAAATGATTATGATATTATTTCTTAAAATATTTTTATTCCTCTAAATAAATATGTATTAATTTCAAGTTGTATATTGATATCACATCGGTTTTACATCTAAACCCATAAAAGTAGGGGTCTTAATGTTACTTAAAATATCAAAATGGGGGTCTTTATGTTACTTAATGAATAACAGGGGTGAGTTTGTTACTTAGACCAAAYCTTGGGGGTGTCTATGTATTTACCCCCTAAAATTGGATACAAACAGTACGATTTAATAGCGTCGAGTTACCACGTGAGTGGGAAAAAGTAAAAAGTGCCGCTCTTATTTCCAATAAAATAAGAAAATCAATAATAAAGTTTATAACGCAATCATTTCGAAACAAATAATTCAAAAATAGAAAAAGTACAGTTGAAAAGCTAAGGAGGATAAAAAGACAAACCTGGCAAAAAGAGGAGGAGTGGCGAATCAGGAGCGCGGGACCCACACTCTAGTGGAGAGAACCAGCGAGGCGGACCACTGTCCGATCTGATCATATCTTTTGCCTCATCCAAGTAATCTTTCAGGCTCTTTCTGTTACTGTTGTTACCTTCGTCCACCTCCCCCGGTTCTTCCACGTTAACTGATCTCTGCATTCTCTCAGCTTCTCCGCCACTCTTCATCCGCCTCAACGACGTCGTTTTGATTCCCACAGTCTGGCTCGCACTTGACATCTGCCCCGTGGACGCAGCTAAACGCTTCTTCAGAATCGAACTCCGGTTTTGTTTCCTTGACGCTGACGTCATGTCTCGACGAAATACTGTCGATAAGCCGGCCGAGAAAAGACAAGTGCCGGCCATCGCCATGGGGAACGATGAACACACACGCTCTCTCTTTTATTTGCGGTTGCGCCTTGGCAGTCTTGACTTGAGAGATATTTATAGGAATTATATTACGCTGATTTGATACAGTAATAATAAAATAGTACAATATTTATTTCGAGATATTATATTTAAACGAAAAGAAAATTAATATATTGAAGAGAAAAAGAAGTGACGACTTGTAGGTGGGTGGAGGCATTTTTATGGTTCGCAATGAACACTGAATCAAAAGACATTGTCAAGAGTCGTGAGGGAAGAGTGGTGATCTAGTCGGGCTATCTAGATGTAAATATTTATTTTTCTTTAAATTTAGAATTTTTTATAACTGATCCATTCTCGTACCTTTCTTTTCTTTTTCATTCGTTTCTCTCTCTCGCCTTTTTTCTTCTTCTTTCTTTCTTTCTCTCTTCCCTCACTGCCACCCGATTCCTCTTTATTCCTCACTCCTTCCCCTCACCTTCACTACTGCTATCCTTTCTTCCTCCGTCTGTTCATCTCTCTCTCTCTCTCTCTCCATCGATAAAAACCCATTTTGGATTCTATCTTTCTTAAATCAAATGACTCTGGGAAATAACCTAAAATAGCCATATTTTAGTGGGTCTTTCAAAAATAATCAAGCTTCAATGATTCTCTCATTCACCTAGCCCTCAACAGTGATATTTCCCTTATATTTCC
>JANKKB010028435.1:0-14667 GCA_026225775.1 Bursera palmeri | reverse complement strand
CAAATAGCAAACTTAATCAAATGATACATCCATGACACTTTTCTAATTAAGTAGATATAAAACAAATCGACTTCGTATCAAAGATATGTGAACATATCGAGACAATGGTCAAAACAATGCAAGATTTATTATTTTCACTAAAGAATTTGAAAATTCTTGTAATCATAATACATACACTTTTTACTCGGAACCAAAAAAAAAAGATAATCAAATTTCTAAAATTGGGTTTCAATCTCTACCATTCCTACAAAAATTTAAGGGAACATACGTTCCTTCAGTAATTGTGCTTTCTTACAAAGAAAGTTATAAGGGGTGCTTCTCGACAACTTCCTACACTTTAAACGAATCTCGAATAGCTGATCCATGCCACACGTTTCCACAAGAAGCCTCATCAGTTTACTTATAATTTGAAAAGCTAACTCGGTTACTAGAAAGTCTAGAATTAAATGGAATGGAAGAAACACGGAAGTAGATGCAACAAGTCTAAACTCATTTGAGTATGTGTGTGCAAATATATTGATAGTGTTGCTTCACTATCACTACCAGGTAATTGCTTTTCGTATCTTAATCTCGTAATCGCCACTAGTTGACCAAAGAAGTCTTTTTATAAGTTCTAAAAATTCATCTACGTAAAGGATGGGACTATTTGTATCCAAATCAATGTTTGAACATCTATTTACTATATGCACCCATTAAAAATCTAGTTTTTACATAACATACTTCCTCAAATTCTTAAACAACCCTAATTACAATTTATTATTTTTTATTATTATTTAGTCTTCACACACATTATTAAATCCTACAGTCTCCCTAAACCTCGTCATTTTACTATTTTCTCTCACAAAAACTGTCTCTTTTTTCCATTTGTTTTTTTCTTACCTCTCCCCCATGAAAATTATAAATCTATATAATTTATACGATTACCAATAAAGTGACTAAACTACTCTTAAAAGAAGTTATATCTTGGTATTGAACTTAGCTTGGTATGCCACCAAATCTCTAAGCATCTGTTGGGTTTGAGTTTCAAATTTGGAATCGGAATGATTATTTGTTCATCTTGTTTGGTTCAGTATGGAATTAGAATCTGATTCTCTTTGAAGCTGTTTGGATTATAGAGGTCCGAAATCGAAATCAATATAAATTTTTCAAATTACTCTTCTATAAAAATGTATAAAATAAATATTATTAGAATGCAATATATATATAATTATTATTATAATATATGAATTTATATCTTTCTTGCATTTTATTTGGTTTTCTTTTTTTCACTTTCCAACTAATCCAAAATATCATATGAAATTTATGATAAATTTGATTCAAACAACATTTATATAAACTTATATAAATATCAATCGTCAACTATAATGTTCACACCATAATTCATAACATCCATACAGTTTCCTTAAAATAGATTTGCCTCCTTCCGTTGATGTTGAGGTTTGTACGGTGTTTGTCTCTCAGGATACAATGGAGGCAAAGTAGAGAGGCACACTACCAAACTACTTATGGTGAACAAAGTATGCCCAAAACTCTCTCATGCTAATTTCTCTAGAACTTAGAACTTAGAACACTAAAATAGAAAGAGAGAGTGAGGAGGAAAGCTTTTGGAGAGAAAAGAGAGAGCTCTTCGGCTTTTGCGTGTGTAGAAATGAGGAGAGAAGCTCCCTTTTTATAGTTTTCAAGTGGGAAACAAGGTGTTGAATGCCACAACCATTTCAAATTAAAATTTAAAGGGGAAAACCGTTACAACCGTTTCTTTCCACAAAATAATGACATTTATTAAATGACATTTAACTCCATAATAACTTATGAAATTTATTCTATTTTCCTACATAAACAACAAATTATAAATAAAGAATAATCAAGAAAATAGCGCCACCCATGTGTAAAATCATATATATCGTTTACCCATTTTTTTTTAATCACATAATTGAAAAATTAATACTTTTTAACATTCATTTAAATACAAATTAAAATAACATTTCAGTGAAAAGTCAATTAAATTCTATATCCTGCACATGGCATCGGTACTGTTTCTTTGTTTTCTTATTTTGATCCTTCATTAATCTCCTAACTACGAATAGTTGATGTGAACTACCTAATAATGATCTTCTTGATCGTGTACGAAGCCAATGATCGATAGCATGCTTAACGAAGAGAGAATATTGACGGACAAAAGTGATTGACACAACAGCCTGTAGCATGAAACAGAGATTTGGATGCTTTCGTTGGAGGTCAAAGATGGAACTCAGTAAGATCGAGAAGAGAGATGCAGAGACGATAGCAGCAGAGCAGAAGAGTTGAGCGTAGCTTGAGCGATGAAGCTGGGATTTCATTTCAGCTATAAATGTGAAGTAGTAGATGAAAGTCGTCAACAAAAATACCCCCATGGCTACTGGGTTTGTTTCAAATACAGAGGTTGTTTGCCTTCAATGTACACTTTCAGAACTTAAATATGCAGTGGAATCAGAAATATAAATACGGCATGGAACTTGAGCACACTTTACGCTCACTGCAAGACCATAAAAAATGGGTTAGAATTCGCTTATCCACTCCCGTAATATTGTGTTCTAGCTAGCAGGGTGAGAAAATAAATAAATCATATATAATTTATATCACAATAATTTTGAGAGTATGTCATAATAATTTTAAATTTTATCTCGGAAATAATGATAAAGTATAATAGTAACTAGTAATTTATTTGTAATAAATTAGATGGAAGTTTATTTTTTATTTTTATAAAAATTAATACAATAAAAAATACATATATATAAGTAAAAAATTTTTATTATCTCTAAGTATTATATAAACTTTAACCTTAGGTAACGTATAGACGCAAACGGAATATACTCAATTTTATTCTTCTACTTCTATTAAAGAAGCTTAAAGAGAGCCATGTTCCACACGGCATTGATCTTTTCGTGGCTTCTCGAAGTGGACTCCAAGTGGTTTTTTTTAAGCCAATTCTTTTTATCCTTTTTCTTCTCTTAAATTAGAAGAACATCTATCATAAATGAAAATTATCTAAATTATTGATCCATTTATGGAATTTGTTCTTCTACTTCGATTAAAGAGAGCAATTAATGGACGGGAGGTTGGAAGCCATGGTCCACACGGCATCGATCTTTTCGTGGCTGCTCGAAGTGGACTCCAAGTGGTTTTTTTAGTTTTTTTATTTACCCATATTAAGTTTTTCCTAAGCCAATTTTTTTTCTCCTTCTCCTTACCACGTTTACAGCTATTTGAATCTAAAATCCATTTGTGGAAATTTTCCTCATCTTTTCTTCAATGGATGAGTTTGATTAACCTCCATGCCCCTAGACGGCAGATAAGATGACTGAATCTTAGTCTTTGCATTAGGGCCTGGAGGAGATTGAACAATGGATATCTGATGGATGCCAAAGAAGCTAATTTGGGTGAAGAACAAAAAATCTTATCACCTAAGAGACCAATGCGGAAGAAGCATTGGTAATAAAAATGCTGGTCAACCTATTCATCGTAGAGAGTAGAAGAATCATTCCAATCTCTTTCGCCTGCAAAATTCTTTTTTTTTTTTTTTTAAGTCTTTATATCATCAGAATGGATTAGTAACGAAGTAAAAACATCATAACAAAATATATACATAAAAAAAAAAGATTGCTCACTCTGAGCACTGAGTTGAGACATATTAAGAGCTCTTTATATAGACGTGTAGAGCTCTTAGCGTATGTGCTAAAAGTGAAAGTGTTAGCTTCCTGGAAGCCTGCGTCAATATTCTTCCAGTCAAGTCAACAAAAGTAATTTATAGAAATTCACGACCCAGCTGGTATTGTGTTTTTCCCAAGAGGTTTCGTCCATTGGACTACCACTTATTGGTACGTGGGGTTTAAGATTTCTAAAGATTAACTTTGATGCTTGCTTTTGGAAAATTCTGAGAAATGAACCAAGACTCACTGGACCATTGGAAATTCGCTGAAAATTCTTCGTATGATCACCAAACCGTCACAAGAAACTCGTTAAAAGTTGTTAAAAATTCATATGACAGTTGGACAGTCGTCAGACTATCGTTGAACAGTCGGATAATTGTCAGACTCGCCAGACAATCGATAAATGGGAGAGAAGAGAGCTAATATATAGAAGGGATATAATTATAATTTATTTGGATTTGGTTGGATGAAAGAAAGAAAATCAAGGGTTGATTATTTTTCAAATGACCCCCTACCTTTGGGTCATTTCCCCCAATTTCCCCTTGCTTTTTTATCATTAGCTTTTCTTTTGTTTAAAGAGATATATATCGAATTCTTTATAGGTTAGTTTTATCGATCTCTTATCCAAGGGTATATGTTAAGACCTTAAAATATGTATATTCTCCTTAATCTAATCATTAATCTATCTTAAAAATTACAATAAATTAATTATTTTATTATTCAATAATTATTATAATGAAAACATAAACTTTAAGATAAATTAATGATTGTAATAAAGAGAATACATAATAAGTCTTAACATGTGTCTCAGATTAAAACTACATTTTTTTAATATTGACATTGATTTGGAGCTATCATTATCGTTATTTTAGTATTAAAAGTTGAAATAAAAAATTCAACGTCACATTTGAACAAGATTTACTGCCTTGTTGATTAGAGCTACAATGGCAACTGTGGCTGATGCATCGAACCGTTTCCTCGGGACCTACTCTCACGAATACCTGAAACGACCTTGTCGGAAATGGACTTGAGGATCTTCTGAAGCTGCTGACAGGATTGCTTTATGTTGGCATGCTTAGAGCCAACAATAACAGAAACAAAAGCCCATAAAATCATGAAAATGAGATTTCCAAGCAGGCATGACAGAAAGACGGAAAGCAGTAAGACCGAAGAAAGAGACCCTGAAACGACAGCAACAACACTGAAGAAGAGACCGTTGTTGGAATGATGAAGCTTGGATTTCTTGTAAGCTGTGAGTGCCAAGTAGTAGATGAATGCCGAGAGCAAAAAAGCCCACACGTATGCTGGATATGTTTCAAACACAGACTCATTTCTACCTTGAACTTTTACTTGCAGAAGTACAACAAGCAGCGGAATGAAGTACTTGAAGACATCATGGTGTGCCATCCACGAAGACAATAAGTTTCCCCCACTCCTGCACAACCATAAAGATTTAATTAGTTTAATTAAGAACTTTTCCCACAGCAAATGGAGGGCATTCTAGTTCCTGCAGATAGAATTTGCGGATAATTTGCTTGTCTAGTCTAGGTCTTTGTGGGTCTATGATCCAATGAGAATAACCAAATAGAGGGGTAATTCACTCTAATTATAGAACTAAAAGAGTCATTTTACATTTTTTGTCTCGAAAAACGTGAAAACTTTCTTTGATCAACAAAGCTTTTCCAAAACAAAACATAGGCCAATTTCCTCCTTTGCCCAAAAAGCCCATTTTCATACATCCAATTCTGTGGAGTCCCATGTTCTTGGCGTCCCTACGTCTTTGGCTTGGCATTCGCGAACATTTTTTCCACCTCGTCTACCAAACCCACGCATTAGCTCACAAGATAGAAAAAAATATATTTTATATTTCTACTTCTTTATTTATGAATTTTTAATAATCATACCAAACTTGTTTTGGTTGCTTTTGCTCTCAAATGAAAACAAATGAATTCTTGATTTTTGAAAAGTACATAAAAAACTTGGGTATTTTCATTTTCATTCTGATTCAAAACCTTTCGAAATAAAAAACACAAAACTTATAACGAAACACACATATACATCAACCTGTCAATGTGTGTTTTCCATTCGATGTGTTTTTCATGTCCACCGCACTGGCAGATTCGAATTGTAATTGTTTTTCTCTCACTAGCCCTTCTTGCAATTCTTGCTCTACCAACCCTAAATTTATGCACCTGTCCTCTAGACTTTTCATGCCCTCTCACCTCTTCAATTCTCTCAACTAAACTCATGGCTTTTTTCTTTTTTGGGAAACCGTGACGGACCAAGGAAAATTTATTAAAAAAAAAAATAACACCTAGTTCGAAGATACAATGAACGTTACCCCTCAAGAAAAAGTTAAATTTTAAAAAAGGAAAAGAGAGAGGAAATGCAAAAGAAATTTCCCTCTAATTTCAATTTCACTCTCCATTGCTTCCGTGGTTCCTCTGTCCTTTCGGCCTTTATATATAAAATACTAAGTGAACAATATGCTCCTTCGAAGAAGCTTCATTAATTGACCTTTGGCTTTTGATCACTTTAGCGTTTACGCCCTCATCACGCAGCGAGTCAACCATTGACTAGATCTCACAGAACTTCACCTAGTGCTTTCGCAGATTTATTTTTGTCCTGCTGTGGGTTTTCTTTTACCGCCAAAATATAGATATACTATCAACTCATTTATTTATTTTATTTTAAATAAATATTCTAATGAATGAATCTGGAGGAAACAATATATATATTTTTTTTGCAAGATAAAACAAAAGTCATGATTTTCCTGTTGCTATCATTTAAATCCGAATCTCAAGGATTGATACCTCCAAATAGAAGACTCAATATTAATTTTATGGAAAAGTTTGAAAAAAAATAGAAAGAAGACTCAATATGATTTGATCGGCTTGAAACTCCGATATAACAATTTATCAATTGCTAAAGACAACTATGCAGTTGAAATTGATTGGACATGAAGAAACTGAATACAAGTACTTCCACTATTATAGTTGAGCTGGTCATAAATTTTGGTCCAAAACTCCCTTAGAAGTGGGACATTCATGAAGTTAAAAAGAGCTAAGGTAAAGGTTTACATAATTGATCTTCCAATAATTATAAAGAAGCTTAACACGGATGTGGAAAAGGTCATGATAACATACGTGCTGTATGTGAAGATATTTTGAGAACCTTTACCAGGTAGTTTGATGTTTTGTAGAACAAAATAGGGTACAAATTGCAAGCATAATCAAATGATGCATCCATGACACTTTTCTATTTAAGTAGATATAGAACAAATCGACTTCGTATCAAAGACATGTGACTTAGTGGATAACATATTGAGACAATGGTCAAAACAATACAAGATATATTATTTTCACTTAAGAATTTGAATATTCTTGTTATCACAATACCTACACTTTTTACTCGGAACCAAAAAAAAAAAAAAAAGGAACTTTGGTAATAGATAATCAAATTTCTAAAATTGGGTTTCAATCTACCAACTCAATTTTCNTATTTTCACTTAAGAATTTGAATATTCTTGTTATCACAATACCTACACTTTTTACTCGGAACCAAAAAAAAAAAAAAAAAGGAACTTTGGTAATAGATAATCAAATTTCTAAAATTGGGTTTCAATCTACCAACTCAATTTTCTTTTCGAAGGAACAAAAGGACTTTTATGGTTCATTAATCATTTTGTTAAATCATACCTTTTATGGTACGTCTAAAGATTTTTGTCGTATAACTTTGGTCTACAACTCAAATAAGGGGTGGTTCCTGATAACTTCCTATGTTTCAACTAATCTTATAAATATATTAAACCAAGTCATATATGTGTTTCCACGAAGAAGCTTCATCAATTCACTTATGCTTCAAGTTTGTTTTTTACCCTTATGACAAGGACAGACTACATAACTTAGCACCTTAAATTTTTAAATGCTTTAATCACATAATTCTTTAAGGAAAAAAAATCAAATATAAAGCAATAACTTAAGCAAATTATAAGCGATGAAAAGTAACAATAAGACTACGAATTTTCTTTTAAAATAATTAACCCTTTTGCAATATGTCGACATATGTATATGAAACAAATTAAAAAAGGATAATAATAATGTTTATACTATTATTGCACAGACGAAGCTCACGCGGTTTGTAGTTGGATGTGATGCAAAGGCCTTTAATTACTACAATTGCATGGAAAGTGGAAACAGCAGCAAGTCTAAACTTATTTGTGTGACTGAAATTATTGATTGTGTAAGAAAATTTTGTAGAAGTATACTAATATCAACTTAAATAACAACTATGTACTCAATTTTCCTTTCAAAGGAATAAAAGAATTATAGACATTAATCATATTGTAACGAAGGTTAAATCATACCTTTTGTGGTACATCCAAAGCTTTTTGTGGGACAGATACGGTCAACTTAAATGAACTAGTTAAGTGGTAGTTCCTGATAACTTCCTATGTTTTAACTAATCTTATAAATATATTTAACCAGGGAATATATATATATATACATGTTTCCACGAAGAAGCTTCATCAATTGACTTTGGTTTTTATCCTTATTACAAGGACAGAATGATTGACTACATAACTTAGCACTTTAATATTTTTTAAACGCTTTAATCACATAATTCTTTAAGGAAAAAAACAAATAATAAAGCAATAATTTAAGCAGATTATGAATGATGAAAAATTACAATAAAACTAGGAATTTTCTTTTAAAATAATTTACCCTTTTGCAATATGTCGACATGTATATATGAAACAAATTAAAGAAGGATAATAATAATAATATTCTATTTGCACAGACAAAGTCGAAAAGCTAACGCGGTTTGTAGTTGGATGTGATGCAAAGGCCTCCACTACAATTGCATGGAACGTAGAAACGTCAATTATTTTGTCTCCCAGGTAATTGCTTGTGGTATTTTACTCGCGTAATGGCTGCTAAGTTGACGAAGAAGTCTCCTCGAAAAGGCTACTGTGCCATCAACTCAATCTTAAAGTTACGGCTGAACAGTCGAGGGTGGAGACTGAAGTCGGCAGAAAAGTAAACATGCAAACGAAGCTCAATCTGATTGTTCTCAGCCTCGAATTGAAAATTTCCCACTCAGATTCTCATCCACTCTAGACGCAAAGTACAATCCACCACAAATTGAAAGGCCTTACTCTATAAAGTAAAAATATATATATATATAATCCTTACATAAAAGAATTCATAGCAAATCGACAGATCTTTCTGATTTTCTTCTTCAAAAATTTGTAAAATAGTCAAAAGTAAAATTAAGATTAGTAATTAATCGAAAAAATTAATATCAAAGTTACTAGAGATAGTGTTGCATATAGATAAGGTGAACTCGCAGAAAGAGTAAAATAAGTTTGTGATTACAGAAGGCAAAATATTAGGTCATTGATAGGCAAGCCTGGTCTGTACTGTACTGTATCACCAGGCCAAGCCGAAGGTAAGTCAGGCCCATACCAAGAAAAAAGGTATGCAGGCTAGCCTGGTCTGACATGCTTTGGCTTGCCTGTCTTTTTTTTTTTTATTTTTTTTATTAATTCCCATCTCTTTAAAATCAAGCGTACGAAACACTTTAAGGCTCCACTTTTTCAGTGGGACCTACTGCTTCAACATAACATCAGCCATCCATCATTGACACAATTTTGCTAATTCTCTTTCTGTACGTTTCTCCTTCTCTTTTCTCCCTTTTTTTTCCGCCCTCCTTTCTTTCTTCTTATTAATTCTAGCCTCTCTCTCTGCTTTATGAATTTTCTTCACTTCAGTAAAAAAAAAAAAAGAAAAAGAAAAAAAAAAAAAAGAAAGGTGTTACTCACTATAAAAAATTAATTAAAAAAAGCACTAAATTTATACAAAACTTCTATTATTAATGAGAAATGCAACTGTCAAGTGCATTTTTTATTTTCTAATAAAAATTAAAAATTATATAAAGGTTTATGGGCCCCACCTAGTCTGTTCTGACCCATCTCTACATAGATAATAGGCTAGGCCCAAACATAATTTTTTTTGTATTTGACCTTTCAAAAAAAGCCTAGATTGATCCTGCCTGACCTTTTACTATCTCTTCTACCCTCCGAGCTATATGCTACCACCGAAAACAAATTCACTCTAAAGAAATAACTTACAACATATGAATTACTCTCGCACAAAATCCTTACAGACTCTAACTCACTATTATACATTCTTGAAGACTCTCAAGACAGCTCATCTAGTACCTCCCTCTTAATGTCTCTTCACAAGGGTTGTTTTCAACTCAGTTGGAACTATTCCACCGAAAACAAATCCACTATGAAGAAGTAGCTTACAACACATGAATTACTCTTGTACAAAACCTTTGCATACTCTAATTCAGTATTGTAAATTCCTAAGAACTCTCAAGACAACTCATTCAGTACCTCCCTCTTAATGTCTATTCACAAGGGCTATTTTGAACACAGTTGGAACTACTCCACCGAAAAAAAATCCACTCTGAAGAAGTAGCTTACAACACATGAATTACTCACAAAAACCCTTGCAGACTCTAACTTACTATTGTACATTTCTGAGAACTCTCAAGACAACTCATCCAATACCTTCCTCTGAATGTCTCTTCACAAGGGTTGTTTTCAACTAAGTTGAAACTACTCCTCCGAGACCATATCCTCAAGTACCTTGATACATGGATTTTTTATCTAGGCAACCTAGATCTAACGCTTACTATAAGATTTTTGACTATTTACAGCGTTTAAAAAACGCCGTAAAAAGTTTTTTACAGCATTTTTGTAAACGTTGTGGGTGGTGACTCTGTAAATAAAGTTTAATTATTACAGCATTTTTTGCAGCGTTTTTTAAACGTTGTAAAAAAAATCTTCTCACAACATTTAAAAAACGCTGTAAAAAAATTCCTTCTACAACATTTTTTAAACGCTGTAAGCCAATGCATTTTATAATTCAAAAATGTTGTAAAATAAATAATTTATATGCTTATCAAGTCTGAAAATAAGTAGTCATTTAATAAGAGAATGAAAAGTATAATAGCAAATAATTTCATTATATCATATCATCAAAGAATTGAAAAATAAAGTAAATTTTGTGTTTTTGATAACAATTTATACAATCAAAATTTAGTGCTGTGATGGTTGCAGAAAGGTCAGGATGCAGCAGTAGCATGAGAAAAGTTTCCAATCGGTGTGGTGACGTACACAAAGGTCAGAGTGCCAGGTGTTGTGTGCAAAGATGGGTGAAGCTGCAGTAGGCACTGCTGGATGCAGAATGGGCTGCAGGGGTAGGTGTACATGCAGTTGAGTGCGCGCAGGTGGAGCAGGGGCTGGCGTAAGGATGGTTGGGCGATGCAGGTGCACAAACATAGTGAAGTTTGTGTACAAAGTATGTGCAGACAAGCGAGGCAGCTGGGTAGTGAGTGAAATGATACTTGGTCTACTGTGGAAAAACATGGGTAAGGATAGATCAAGTGCGATGCAGCAGTGACCAGTTCAGCTTTTAACGGAAGAAGCAGAGCGTAGTGTAGTGTGAAGTGGTGGACAAGCAGGTGCAAGCAAATGRGGGGTGTCGGCAGCAGGAAATTTTGAAATGGCGAAAAAAATTTCATTCAACCTTCATCAATCAATTTCTCAAGCACTTGGTGTGCACTAAGAAAACACTTCTATAAAAACACATATCATAATCGTAGCCTACTTCCAGTTAAGGAACCAGCAACCAACTTCCTTCAAGAATGAACAACAAAAACAAACAAATCATAACAAAATCTCCACAATTTGACAGTAGGTAGGTGCTGCTGGATGGGCGAAGTGGCAGCTTGAGGTGGTAGGGAATAAGAGTCAGCAATTGACAAAGAATTGCAGTGAAGTACACATTCATGGTGTCAGATCACACTGCAAACAAACCCTTACCAGCTTCTCCCTGCCAACAGACCCCACATTCATGCTGCCAACAGACCCTTACCAGCTTCTCCCTGCCAACAAACCCCACATTCACGCTGCCGAATCCTTTGGCTTCACTATTAGTAGCTTCTTCGATGTTGCCACATAAAAAACAGAAACCAAGCAGTAACAAATCCCTTTTGTGATCTTCGAATCACTATCAGCTAGCTCTAAATCTCATCTTGTTATCTTTATCTCGCATGGCCTCCAGCAGACCTGGGTCGTGCAACCCATGACACAGTTCAAATCTATGCGAGACGAGTCCCCAAGGTGGGGAAGAAGAGTTGAGTAGTGAAGCAGACCAGAGATGGAGATAGAGAGGACCAAAGATGGAGAATCGAAACCACAAATTCAAATTCAAAGGAGAGAAAACAGAGATACGAGTAAAATTTAGGGCATTGCCATAGCGCGAAATGGATTCTTTATTTTGTTATTAAGATATAGTATTTTTACAGCGTTTAATAATTGTCATAAAATATTATAAAATTTAGAGCGTTTACAAAACGCTGTATTAGTTGATATATTAAATATTTGACAACGTTTTTTAAACGTTGTAAAATTTTATAAAGTTACAGAGTTTAAAAAACGTTGTAAATTTTAAATAAAAAATTATTTACAATAATTTTGTAAATAAAAGTTGTAAATTACTGTTGATATCTGAAATTTATATATTTTTATAGTGTTTTTTAAAAAAACGCTGTAAATTGGTACTATAAATTCTAATGTTTCTTGTAGTGACTGGAAGATAGTGTTTAAGTTGAATCAAGGTTAAACAAAGCTCACACAGCTCACAAACCTCTCTAACTTAAGCTCACAAACTCACTCAAACATGCTTACAGTAAAGAGCATGAAACCATAAAATCCATTTTCGAAATTTGATGTAAAAGCTCAAAAAATTGGGTAAAGAGTAAGATAATCAATATACAAGCTAGAATAGAACTTAGATCTAAGACGGATGAACCTCAACAAATCAGTCTAGCATAAATACATAACTATTGAAATGATGAAATGATGAACAGTGATAGTAGTAGGTTTAACTAGAGAAAAAATCAATAAGTATGACTAATCTTAAGAAAACAAGAAAAAGACTGATAATCGAATGAAATAGCCCATGCCCCTCTCTCAAATCTCTTAAGAAATTCTCTTAGATGAAAAACAAAATTTGTTTCTAGAACATGAGAGAAATATTTTGAATTTGAAAATAGTGTTCTTATATAGTATTGAAGACTGCCATGTCACTTGAAATAGCCAGTGGCATATTTCATAATTACCAGTAAACCTCTGTTTTTCATTTGGATCAATCAATAGACGAGCAAAACCAGCAGTGGTATATCTTGTAATTATTGACAAGCTCTCTGTTTTTCATCTTGATCGATCAGTATATCAAGAAAGAACGAATTGTCACCATATGCCAACTCATGTAACAGAAGATTTCAACTAATGATAGTTGATATGTCAAGATTACTGCATCAAGAAAACCAAAAGACACATAGAAAATATAAAAGATATATTTAATTTCAAGATAACTCATAATTAATTAGACCAATAATAACCCTATACATTTCATTTTGTTTTATGACTATATTCGTTTCATTTCGTGTAATGGGTTTGGAACATTAAATAGAAAAATAAAATTAATTAATATTCTTACAATGAGATCTTCTATTTGCCAGCAAAAAATTATGGAAGCAATTGTTAGAAATTTCGACTTTATCTTGCATACAATCTCATTAGATCTGAAAGAGTATTATTGCATCAATCTGAAAATTATTTTGGTTCCTAATAAATATTTTTGCATCTGCATATAAATTTTATATAACTCTTTAATATCAATATGATCTAGAATTAGCTGTAGAACAAAAACTATAAACCAACACCAAAAAGAAAAGTATTATTGCATTAGTCTTGATCATCCAGTAACTCCATTAATAAAATGTCCAACATATGAAGTTGTGTTCAAAGATCGACCCAGATTTACAGACGTTAGATGCAGCTTTCAAGAAGTGTTATGGGTTTTTATCAATTTTATTTTCCCAGGCCCGGCTGGGCCTCCCCAGTTTCTACAATTTTTATAATCATTTTATTTTTTGAAATATTTTTATAATAAATTTTAGATTTGTTTTTACACTACATAATATTAGCTTTTAAAGAGATTTTATTGAATAAATATATAATTCTAAATCAATAAATAAGATAATATAGTTAAATATTAAGAAAAACAATAACTAAAACAAATATGAAGTAAGAAGGCTGGGAGTATACAGAATGAGAAACGATATGATAAAATTGAGAAATATTAGCAATCTTCGGATGTGTTTTCCATGGACATGGCAAAGGCAGATTCGAATTGTGATTGCCTTTGTCTGGCTGACCCTTCTGCCAACTCTAGCTCTACCTACTTTAAATTTGAGAACTGCGCGTCTGGAGTTTCCAGGTTCTCTCGCCTCTTTTTTACTCTCTACTAAACTCATTTCTCACAGAAGAAAGTTTCTCTCTAATCTCTGTATATTCTACCCTGTTTTGTTGCTGTGGTGCTAGGCCCTCTATATTTACGAGACATCTAAAGTAAACAAGGGTGCTTCCTGACAACTTCCTGTACCTCTGTAGTCTAATCTTTTAACCTATACACACACATAATTAAAGGAGACATTTAAGTTTCGATCTGCATTTGAAAAAATTTATATATCATAACTTTTTACTCAACAACAGACATGCTCTATACTATCTATCAACACTGTTCCTTAGTGTTTGATAGGTCATAAGGTTTAAATTTTTAAAACGAATTAAATTTTAATAAAATTCTTTAATTTGAGTCAGAATTATAAAAATCCAAAATGTTGAATTACTTCGCTCTGATACCAAATTGTTGAACAATTTAGAATACACAACTCTTAAATTGCTCTTTGAAAAACAATAACAAGTAATGTAAACTACTTGCTTTGTACTCACAACCCTCTTAACTACCACTCACAACTTGAAGAAGAACAAAAGAGAAACTAAACTCTTAGAACATTTCTTTGAAAAACAAGGCTATTCTTGTTTGCTTTGCTACTT
>JANKKB010028434.1:0-14653 GCA_026225775.1 Bursera palmeri | reverse complement strand
CTACGCTATAACAACTGCTTAGCCGAAGGTAAATTTTGAGCGTGATCATTCACTTAACAAAAAGTTAAGCAAGTGAACAGTTAATCTGCATGGCCTGTAAAACATATAAACCTGTTCAGTTCATCAAATAAATATTAATTCTCAAGAATCAAAACTCAATCAACCTGTCATCACCATACATCAAAATATAAAAGTTGCAGAATAATAAAATCATCACCACAAAAGGTTTGTTAACAAAGAGAAACCTCAACAAGAAGAAAAACTCTCCGGGCTATAGGTCACCACCATGAATCAATCAACTATGAGAAGAATAACTTATAAATAATGGTTCATTCCCGTGCAAAACCATTGTAACTCAGACCAACAAATGTACAGACTGAAAAACAACCTTCAGACAGCTCTAATTGAGCTCTTCCCTCTGGATCTCTTTTCACAAGGACTGCTTCAAAACCTCAGCACAAACACCAGTGAAGGATTTGTCATCTAGAACACTAGATCTGGAACAGTATGGTTGAAATAAACAGGACAGCGTACTCACAACTCCCTCAGCTCATAAACCCTCAAAGATACAGTTCAAGTAAACAACAAAAATCCTCTCTAAAACCAATTTTTGAAATGAAGTATTTAAGCTCAAGTTACTTTCAAATCTAGGTAAGAAACTCTCAAATAGCTAGAAAGCAACTAAGATAAAAAAGATGCTAAGCTCATAAACTCACTCTAGCTAAAACCCATTTCTATTGGAAAAGTTTCTAAAAATGATAAATAATGGGTTATCATCAGGATATGAGTAAAGGAAGAATAATGTCAAGTTCAAGCTCATCTAGTTTAAATCAAGAAGATATGAAAAATGAAAGGAACCCTTTACCCATGTCTTTTGTCTCTCATAAAAGATAAAGAAACCCTAGAAAAATGTGAAACACTGTTTTTTGCCAAAAGAGAGACTACTTTTAGGTCAAGAGAAGATACCTTTATATAGTGTTAGAAAAATGCTATGCAATTGATTGAGCAACAGATGATCAAGATTACCCAGTGGCACAAACTGTAATTTCCGCTAAACTCTTTGGAATGGAATTGATTGATTAATATGTGAGCAGAGTAGGTAAGTGATAGTTTTTGTAATTTAATGAACTCTCTAACTTAACCTTGATTGATCAACATATGAGCAAAACTGGATAGAGACACGAGTTTGTGAATTCAAATGACACAATTTGACATGAAAATCAACCCAGCTCATTACAACTCGATAAACAAAAATTATATTTCTTTTTACAACAAATTTGGCATAAGATTAGTCAACATACACATTTCCTAACATGGTGTAACAACTCCAACCTAATTATAATGGTATATCATGTCTCTCTATTTTATTACATGATCTGTTTAGAGTTTCAACAAGCATTTCGATTCTTTTGAATCATTTCTTCTACACCCCTTTTCAATTACTTTTCAACAAATCGATTCATTTTTTTAAAGTGAAAATAATTAAAAAAAGGTTGATAAAATTAATAGCAGAAGTTCTGCTTAAGAACATATGAATATATGTAGTAACGGAAGTGGGTGAGGCTGAGAAGGGGCATGTGTCCCTTCTGAAATTTCTGAAAACTTCCATATGTTTTAAGTATTTCTTAAAATGTCCCTCTTAAGTTTTATTTTTATATTCTTGTCCCTATAAAATTTATTTATTCCCACTATTTTTCAGTTCACGAGAGAAATTTTAAACAACTAAAAAAGGTATATTAAAAAAAAACTTACTAAATGGCATTGCTTCTATATCACTGTAGAAAGTAAATTTTATTTTCTCAATTATCACTAGGTTCCTTTCTTTCAACCAATCTTTTTTAGCCCCCTAAATTAATTTTTTTTGGCTCCGTCACTGAAGATACGAAGTATAGGTTTTTAATCAAGATTTTTTTTTCTGATAAACTTGGACTGTATGAAATAATTTCTCTATCAAAGAAAATTTTATTTTTTTCCTATAATATTGAAAATCTCATAGATAATGTTGGACAAGAGGATTTATTCAATTATTCATCTGTTAATTATAAATGCATGGTGTATATACTTGAAGAGACCATGGTTCATTTATTTCATATAGGGTAAATTCTAATGACCCTCTCTCCAGATTGAAAAGCGCATAGCCATCTTTGGTTATGAAAAGTCGTACAAACATTCTTTATTCTAGATGCTAGTTAGTATATTCTGTTATATGTAACTAGGTGTAAAGTCCACGCGTTGCGTGGTTATGTTTATTTAATATTATTTTTTTCAATTAAATAAAAAATAGAGTTATAAAATAAATAAGAAAATGATAAAATCAGACGGATTGAGGTACGGATATCTCGCTCACTTTAAGGAGATTCAAGCCCTCAACGGTTGGCAAAGTCTAGAACCCGGTGCAGCAGCTTTTCTCAAGGACTTGTTTCCTCCAGGATACAACAGCCCAACTATTCGTCATATAGCTCAAACAAACTCTGCACAAATAGTTGAACTCAAAGCTCCACCAAAAGAACACCATTCTTTGCCCAAAAATCTCTCAAATAAAAGTGAATGAAAATGTAAAATAATTGTGAATGTTGTTATTTTTTAAGAATCACAAGGATGGTCCTATTTATAGGAGAAAATAAGTCACCTAAAATAAATATATGTCATAATCACATGAAGGTTACATGACTTTATACGTCCACCTTCCATTCATCTTCCATCTTTAACTCACATTAAAACCTTCAACCTTTTCACTTTTCACTTCCTAACTTCAAAAACCTTCAAATCCTTAAATAACCTATTAAAAGAGATTTAATAAATGAATTAAATATTAAAAGTTATTGAAATTACCTTCAAGTAAAGCTTAATAGTCAAAAATCTAAACCCTAAAAAATCCTACTTGTCATCCTACATGTCAACTATACAGGCTCATGCTTCAGAATTATATAAATATATAGATTCTATAAATATTAAATCTACTAAATTACACCTAGACAAAGAAATTATCCTTAGAGAATAAAATAAATTAAAAATAATTTTATATTGAATAAATAATAACTTAGTTTAATTAAAATTATTTTTTAATTTGACATTATATCATACCTCTTTCTTCAAAGTAAAAGAGGTAAAAGTAAAAGAGGTATTTCATCCGTAAAAGATCTTATCTATTCACTTAATAGAAAACTTAATGTCAAGAGAGATCTATAGGACTTTTTTAAGTAATTGGAGGGAGATTTGTGTAAATTTACCTCTTTATTTAATTATTTTTTAAATATTTATCTTTATAAATATTATTATAGATTATATTTTATAGCTATAAACTATTTATATCTTGTTGAGATTAAATAAAATTTAAAAAATTAAAATTTCTATAAAATAATCTGAGGTGGAAACAATTAGATAGATATTAATTACTTACATTAAAATAAAATTAATTTAGATGAAAAAAAATAAAAACCTATTCTTATTTATGCAATTTCCAAAGACTAGTTAATGTTGGGCTGGGCCCTAATTTCATATATGATTGACTCGGTTTATTTTATCAAGATCTCTAACCAATTCTAGCTCATTTATATTTTCTTATCCATTGAAATTTTTTGTATAATTAATATTAGGGCGGGGCTATTTGACCAATGTATCCTCTAAACTTCTTTTCTCACAACACCCCCTTCTAAAAAATGAAAGCTAAATATTTAATTTACACACCCATTTAAAATTAAAAATAACCTTATAAGGAATCAAAACTTATTAAACATGAGTTATCTCTCTAGTTTTACTTAATTAAAATAAAGGTTTAATTTTAAGATTCTTAGATTTTCGTTTGTCTTTGTATATAGATCAGTGTTTGGTCTTCATTATTGTTTATTTTTAAGATTTTTTTAATCAATAAAAAATAATTAATTTTTATTTGATAGACATTTTTATATAGAGAAAGTAAATTCAATTCCATAATTTGTTTAATCTAATTATTGATTTAGAATTGGGAGTTAACGTGTTTGTTATAATTTGATTTAAATTATAGATATTGTAAACTACGTTCATAGATATTAAGAAATTAAGCGTACATGACAACAAGACAACAGAGGAGGAGGAAGAAGAGTCTAGAAAGAATTGAAGTATTTTAAAGTAATTTTATCTCATAATAATTTAGCATTATATATTTTATTTGAAAAATGGATTCCTAGGGGAATTTTTTGGTTCAAATAGCATCATCCATAATATATTTTTTACATATATATATATATATATATATATATATTATTTTATTGGGTTGACACAATGATTTTATAGAAATTTTAAAATTTTATTACAACCATTTGGGATGAAGTAAGAGCGGTATAAATTTCTAGAATGATTTTTAAATTTGTAATATAACTAAAATTTTATCACGAAGAGTGATGATATTTGCATCCTTAGAAAACTTTTAAGTTTCCTATTTCGATGTTTAACAAATTATTTGTTAGAGTTGTCTCAACTATATTAATATAGAAATATTGTCATTTCAAGTAAATAGGGAACAATATTTTAGAGAAATAGTTATACCCATACTATTACTTTTTGTTTTTTATTTTTAAACAAATTTAATTACTATAGTAATTATATAATATTACACTACACATACGTTCAACATACACTCATTCAAATAAACAATTATGATTATTCCAATTCGATTACAACCAGGGGTAGACTCAGGAATAAAATTTAGGGGTCAAAGGTTAATGCAATAATGATTCACTTATTCTTTGAGCTTGGTTATGAGCAGCACTTCAGTCATAAACATTCAATCTTTCTTTCTTTTTCTAATTTGAAAACCTTTGACCAACAAAGTGATCACCATCCCCTTTATTACGAACATCTAACCTACAAAGATAGTAATAAAGACAAAATTCTGCTTCTTTCGCGTCTTTTGCTATACTATATTCCAACCATTAATCAAATTCACCAAACCAAGAAACAACAAATCTTCTTGAGAATCTACAAAAATCTCTAAAATGAAATTTATGACCTTTAAGTTGACAAGAACCCCTTTTCAAATATACTCTTCAGTTAAGTAAACCTGTGGCGACCCGGAATCCCTTATATAGGGATCCCGAGGGCTACTGTGTAAATAAATAAAATAAAAATAATTTAATCAAAACATTTATACTGAAAAATGGGTTACAAAATTTTTCTTTTAAAAACAGACAAGTAGGCACTGACTCACGACTCTCCATGTCTACCCGGACATACCCAAATACCATCCGAGATCCTCTATGTGAGCTCCGGATCACGTCGCTAGACTCCTGACCTCGGGTTCCTATGGAGGAAGGGATGAGCAACACAGCCAAGTAGGAATTTCTATACTACACAGTTTCATATCATTTTAACATCCAAGCATGCATCAGACAACACACATATATCATATACAATCATTTCACTTCTCATACACATGTATACTCAGTTCACTATCATAAAGTGCCATACAATCACAATCATCGCAACACATGCGCCACATCCATACATCTTGACCACTACGGTCTCATCTATGTATACAAATAACCAACCTAGTGTTTTCCTTGGGCTCCAGATCAGCTGGCCACCTCAAGGCTTAACACTCAAATCATATCAAGGGTGTTTTCTTTAGGCTCCATATAAATTAGCCACCTCAAGGCCAAACACCCGAATCACATCATCAATGTTTTCCTTGGGCTCTAGAGCCACTGGCCACCTCAAGGCCTAACACCCAAATCACATCAAGGGTGTTTTCCTTGGGCTCCTGAGCGACTGGCCACCACAAGGCCAAACACTCTCATCATATCATATCACCAGTGTTTTCCTTGGGCTCCAGATCAACTGGCCACCACAAGGCCTAACACTCTCATCATATCATATCACCAGTGTTTTCCCTGGACTCTAGATCAACTAGCCACCACAAGGCCTAACACTATACTATCAATCACATCGGGATCCCATTTATAAATATCAAGACAGTCCCTCACATAATGGACTACTGCATATATGCTAATTAATCCTAAATACCATCCATAAATGCCCTCGAATCTCTATGTATCACTAGGTCGATCCAGGGATTCGCACACATAAACCATATACGCCTTACTCACCATAGGATTACCTCATATCAAACTGATCAATCCTATGTATACACCCGAGCATTACCCACATGCCACTTATAGCCCTCATGTATCCAATTCCTAATTCCATGCCATAACTACACTCATGTATCGTCCATATCTCATCCATGTCATCACGCGTGATAACACGTGCATCATTTATGACTCGTTCACCTCATCACGCGTGATCACATACGTATCCCCTGTATCTCATCTATCTCGTCATGCACGAGCATCGAATAGCTGCATCCCAGTCACCCCGTAATTTACGTATGCCTAATACTACTAAAACTATATAAGCATTAACCCGTGTCCCAATCATCCCGTTATACACACTCATACATGCATACATAACATACAATTTCATATATTCACAAATCAACCATTTACATGCAAGTACATGCAAGTCCTATTCCCTATGCCAAACAATAATTTAAGTCACCCAGATCTTAAAACGAAATAGAAAAGTGTAGACAGAAATCCCTACTTCGGTATCCAAACCATCACTTCCGGACCTCCTTCTCTCTCTTTTCTTCATCCGTATCATAAAACCATATGTTTCGGTGATGCCGGATGAGTCCTCGGAGTCACGGGGTCCAACAATACAAAATCGAGAATCGGGGGTTAAACTGATATTTTACATCCCGAGGGTATTATGTAAATCCATAAATATACATAAACTAACCAAGCGAGGGTGAGATTGCTAACCTAAAAACCCTTGGGGGTCCTTACGTCGTCACACATGGCAGGGCGTAAACTGCCAACATCCAAAACAGTGGGGGTGTGTCTGGGGGTACAACTGCCAAGTTAGCAAGGTGAAAGGGCCGATGAAATATCCAACGACAGCCGTGATTCCTGTTCTTTCATCGAAGAACACGATCGGCGGTCGGGAACGGTGAACGGAGGGTACCACCACCTTCGTGTCGTCGAGGGGGACATGTTCCAACCATCGATGACGACAACCGACGACGGGAAGTAACAAATCGACGAACGGGAGGCGTAGGCTATCGGGGCTCATTGTCGGTGATCCACGCACCGGACCCACGATTGGATGCCATCGTTAGAACCAGCTTACCAAGAAGAATCGTTCGCCACCAGCGTCGGGGGCTGGCGACGTTGAAATCGATCGGTGGTGGTCAACGTAGGCAAATACTTTGGCCCGATCTACGACGTTTTCGACACCGGACAGGGAAACGGCCACCACCACGATGATCAGCAGGCTGAGACAGTTCCATCGCCACTGGCCATGGTGGCTAACTCGCCAGGATGCAAATGGTCACCGGAGACAGTGACTTCCGCGACCAGGGGTGTTTATGCAGTTTCCTCCAACTGCTGGCCTCCTATGCAGTTTATATAGACTTTGGGTTCTGGGGGTGTTTCTATAATTTTTTAAACCTTCAACAATCGTGAATCCCGACCCCAAAGTCTTGGCATCATATCGCCGACTCGTCCTCATCTATTTTCCATCAACGTGACCCTCAAAATATCACGATCGGGTACTAAAAATTAAAAACCCACGAACCCACGTAAAATTTTGTTTTAGTCTAATTTTCTGAAAACTCCCGAAAAGCTCTAAATACTCATATTCACGACGTCATCACGTCCGTGTCATCTTGTATACGTACTATTTTTAACTTTAAAATCTTTCACTTATACCCTTAAATCACTGTTTCCAGAAATCCAGGTTACCACAAAACTAGGATCCATAGGAAGATCTCGCATATCAACATCTACATTTCTTCTTGAATCACCAATATTTTCCTTTTGTTGAGATGATGAAATCATTATTGTAAATTTAGCTAATTAGCCCCTAAATTTCAATTGTATATTATTGTGTAATCTCATAGTTATTAATTGAAGTTACATATAGTTCGAATGGCGTAAATTAATTCTAATGTTCTAAATCAAAATAATAAAAGATAATTAATTTAAAAGGTTTAATCTTTTTTTTTTGCTTCATCATTTTTTTCCAATAAGATTAAATTTTTTTCTAGAACTGTTTTTTGTTATTGACTTTTATATGTGGTAAGTGGGTCGATAGACGATAGATCAAAAGTTTTGGCTTTAATAAACTTTAGAAGAAATTTATTATGTTTTAAAATTTTGACAATGATTTTTTAAATATTATGTCTTACTCATGAGTTGTCTACATGCAAATAGAATATCATAACTTCCAAAATAAAAGAACATTGTAATTAATTTGATGACAACCAAATATTTGGTAGAATCTGTTTCCATTTTCTTTCAAAACATAAGAGATTATGAACAAAACTGTTAGTTATAGAGATTTTTTCATTTCAATCGCAAACATGGATGTTTTGCATTAAGGAGGCAGAAGGACGCTTGCTGGGTTTGATGGTGGTGGAGGCATATGGAAGAAGGTATTGACATGCTTTTTGTAAATTAAAAATAATTGATATTAATTAATTATTATATAATTTTAAAAAGAGGAAACAGGTGAAACATTTTTTAAGAAAAGTGGATTTATAAAAAAAAATCTCAAAACACATAGTTTGGAGAGTTGCTCGGAACCAAATGTTAAACATAAAAATTAAGAAAGGAGGTCAAAGGAGAAATAATAATCAAGAGGGGTCTAACTGTTAGAATATGAAACAGAGAAGGACAGTGGGAATACAAGCCAAGTGGGGTCACTTGACCCCACGTGACCCCAGGTGGGTCTGCCACCGATTACAGCACCCTTAACATTACATACTCAAAGGATTTCAAGATGCTTGACTCAGATAAATAAATATTATATTCAACAAATTGAAATAATTTTGGTTTATCTTCTTTACATTTTTATTTATATTGAAACAGGAGTAATATAATTAGTAAATTTATTTGAAGATTAATCAATGACATAATTTTGGGTGAGACTATTTGTTCCCAAAATAATACTCTCCACACTTATATATTCTTAAAGTACACTCCACTGATTAAAACTTAATAAATTATATTTTCTTTATCTCTTCTATAATTAAAAATAATAATCATAAAGATAAATTTAATATATTAATCCTTAATTTAAAAAATTAATATAAGAAATAAAAAAATCTTTTTATAAGCTAAGTGAAACATTAATAAAAACGATATTTATAAAAAAATTATATAATCAATTTTTTTTGACAAAAAAATTATTCTTATTGTATTTTCTAATTAAATTATGCATGGATCTACTTAATTATTTTGATTATATAAGGTCGTTAAATGCTCATGAATTTTGGACACTAATCAAATAGAACGTGAAATTGAATTACTTAAAATTATATTAGTGGATTTATTTTTACATTCGCTTAATATTCTAGAAACCCCTTAAGATTTTTTTTTATAACTTCATACACCCTCCCTAAAATCAAATATAACCTTTATTAAAAATAAAATATCATGAAATCATTTTTTCTAGAAATTAAAAACTTATCCAATTAATTTACACCCACCATTTAAGTTACCCCCCAAAAAAAAAAAGGCATAAAATTTAGGTTTTTTAAGGAATTAGATAATAATAATGTAGTTAAAATGCAAGGACAACAATTAAATTTTCAAATTTCAGGAAGGGTCTAGTCCCCTCCATCGATGAGTCCGTCCATGGGTGTAGAGATGGTGTAAAATACAAAAACTACTTTTATTTAATAGTAAATTACCTTAACATTTTAAAGAATACATTTTTCTTTAAAAAAAAAAAAATATACTTCAAACAACTTTTCGGGTTGTACATGATGTGAACAACCCAAGAGTATTCCTGTCTCTATTTATTACATGATATGTCTAGAGCTTTTCGATGAAAATCACTAAAAAAAGGTTGATAAAATAAATAGCAGAAGTTTTGCTTTAGAACATATGACTATATGCAGAGACCGACCTAGGTGAGGCTGAGAAGGGGCATGTGCCCCTTCTGAAATTTCAAAACTTCTATATGTTTAAGTATTTTTACAAAACGTCCCTCTTAAATTTTATTTTTTATATTCTTATCCCCAGAAAACTTATTTATCCTCACTATTTTTTGTTCACAAGAGAAATTTTGCACAACTAAAAAAGTCTAAAAAAATTTACTAATTGGTATTGCTATTTTATCATTGAACAAACTAATTTTTCTTTTCTTAATTGTAGCTAGGTTTATTTGTTTTAACCAACTTTTTTTAGCTGTCCTAAATTAATTTTTTTTGGCTCCGTCACTGATATACGAAGTATAGGTTTTTAATCAAGATTTTTTTTTTTTATATAAACGTTGTCTATATTAGATAAACAATTACTCTATCAAAGAAAATTTTATTTTTATTTCCCATAATATTGAAAATCTTATAGATAATAATGGGCATTAAGATATATTCAGTTATTCATCAGTCAATTATAATTGCCATGGTGTATAAACTTGAACAGGCCATGATTCATTTATTTTATAAAGGGTAAAATCCAATAACCCTCCCTTCTGATTGAAAAACACATATCATCTTTGGTTTTGAGAAGTTCTACAAATTTCCCTATTCTAGATGCTGATAATATATTCTGTTTTATGTAATTCTATGAATATTAAATCTACTAAAATACCCTAGACAAAGAAATTATCCTTGCAAAATAATATAAAATAAAAAATTTTATATTGGATAAATAATAATTTAATATAATCAAAATTATTATTTTTATTTTACATTATATCATAACTCTTTCTTAAAAGTAAAAGAGGTATAATCAATAAAATATTTTACCTATACACATAACAGAAAATTAAGGGTAACTTGATATCAAGAGAGATCTGTGGGACTTTTTCATGGTAGAGGTAACCAGAGGCAGTTTTGCGAAAATTTACCTCTTTATTTAATAATTCTTTTTAAAACTAAGCAATACAATTTATACTTTCTATGAACTTTCTTATAATGTCATCAAACTTAACTCATGATATGGTTCTGAGATAAATATGATATGATGTGCAACAGAAATATATATTTTTGCATAGAAAAACTTAAAGAATAGAATTATGAAAGGGAGAAGATTTAATTAGACTATGCTCATATTATGGAAAGGATTCATGCCGTGCACCATATGCACCTTTAGTCCTGTTTTGGCTTGCTAAATCGATCATATCTTAATACGAAACAATAAAGCAACCGAAACACTTTCACCTGACACTTTGATCACATCTAAGAACACTAATACATAATATCAAATGCTACGACCTCTAAAGATTTATAACTAAGATTGCGCACGTGACATGTCCAGAGTCTTACAATGGAGAAAAGAGAGCGAACTAGAACCAAGGATAACTTGCCGGAGCAGCCAGCTGATGCAATTCATAAATTGCTTTGCAGCATAGAGCGGCAAGTCATCCTTGGCTCGAATCCACTCTCTATCTCTTCATGCCAGACATTGCATATAGAGAATAGCAACATTGACTATCAACATTCACTATTTATTTATACTTCTTCCTTTCTCTCCACTAATTTGCTAATATCTTGCAGCAATATTGCTAGCAAATTTATAGGCGGAGATGTTAGATGCGTGATCGAGATTGCACATTTCATATATTCCATTTCTGAACATTTCTCGATTGGAGGAATGTTGACCTATGTAATATAGAACAACTGTTGGCACATTTTTGTCCATGAAAGCAATCCATATTCTTATATCTTCCTGAAATCTCGTCATCCGGCTTGCTAAACTTTTAGTCTAACACAAGTTTTTTTGAGCCCCACCTGCCATGCCACTAGAGTAAAGTGTTTGGTGCATGATTGTGGGAATAGAATATCTTTTTAATGGACTAAATTTGGACTTCTTAAGAGGCTCATCTTTAGAATATATATCATACGTATGATCGTTTACTGTACCTTCAGGAAACCCAAAATTACATATATACATTTTTCAGTTATCTTAGGTCACTATTGAATTGAAAGATGGGCTTATATAAAATATGTCCCCTTTAATTACTTTTGTCGGATGCCAGTGCATATTTTTGTATCCATTTCTATTAACGGTTAAATACTATGATTAGACAATATAGTATCAAAATAAAAAAAACTTGGCAGCCTAGTATTCGAATCCCTCTATAATGCTTATGCAAAAGACAAGGATTGAGCTAAAAATAGCTTAAATATAATAATTGGGGAATGACTTAGGGGTCAAGTAAGAACCAAAAGAGTCTCTGAGTGAGCGTATTAGTTTTGCTTCACCCATTATTATACACACGGTATACAAACTGGAAAATGATACGACCTCTCGGCATCATAACCTTATAGAGGAGTTGAGCAACATAAATATAGAACATACCCAGTGAAATATATCTTGGAATCCTATGTAAGAGATCAAGTTACATGAAGCTTTCTCTTTCTCTTTCCATGCAGTAATTAGCTTTAGCCTTCCACGGCTTCAAAAGTTTTACGGATGAAATGGGTTTTTAAGATTTTATCTACTATTCAAAGATTTAAAATTTTAATTACTTTAATATATATTTTTTGGTCGTGTCTCATTGAAATGATCACTGACAAAGTAAACTTCGAATGAACTAATCTAAGAAATATTAAGCGTAGCCTACAATCAACCCAATCAATTATCTAAACCTATTTGATCTAACAAAGCCGAACAAAACAATCAATCACAAACAATAAACGTAAAAAACATAACAGATTTACGTGGTTCAACAATATGACTAGGTTCACGGGACAACATCAAATAAATCTTTAATAGAAAAGAAACCCGAGAAGAAAAGATTACAAATCTCCTGAGGACTACCAAGAACTCCCTCAATTCTAACCACCTAGAATAATCAATATGCAAAATAATTAATTGAATCTCTCCCAATATTTCTCTCACAATTAGATTGCTATTTGCCTGAGAAGTTGTCCTCAATTCGTAGCCTGTTCTCTCTCTTAACTTTTCCCTAAAAGAAAAGTATGTTTATATAGTGTACAAGTCAGAAAAAAAAAAAAATCAGAAATCCTTATTAGACTATGAATTGGGTTGATGCCGCGATGATAAGCATCTCAGCACCGTGGTGGTCATTCTCTGGTTTCTTGGCACCGCGACATCCCTTGCATAGCATTGCGGTGGTGATTCTCTAGAACTCCACTACATTGCAAACTGTGTCTCTAGCACCATAGCCTTCAAGAATTGACACTGCAACAGCAATACTCTGCCTGTCCAGTGCCACAATGGCAAGTTCCACCATCGCAACCTATAGCTGCTGCCTTTGGAATTTGCAAACCAACAATATTTCACAATATCCACCTTGGTGAACAATTTCTGAATATCCTCCATTATACGGACCATCAATTTGAAAAAACCACTCGTCGTCATCCTTGACCCAATGGTTATCAACAATGAGAAAGCTTGATCAAGTTGAAACAATGCTCCAACTTAATCAAGGGTACTACCTTCATGAACATGTCAGCTGTATTCTCCTTAATATCCACTTGCTCTAGGATCACGACACCATCCTCAATGATATCTCGTATAAAGTGAAATTTCGTGTCCATATGCTTGGTCTAGGCATAATGAACTTGATTCTTCGCCAAATAGATAATACTCTTACTATCACTGAAAATTGTAATCTCCTTTTGAGTTGCACCTAAATCATGAACTAATCCTTGAAGCCATGCAACCTTTTTCACTGCCTCTGTTACTACCATGTACTCTGCCTCAATCGCAGACAAAACAAGGACTAATTATAACATAGAACTGTAAGATATGAGATCTCCTAACAATGTAAAATAATAACCCGTTGTAGATCGATACTTGTCAAAATCTCTAGCATAATCATAATTGACATAGCATTTGTTGGATTCCTACCCATGGATCATGCAATTAGGTGAATTTGAATCAAAAATTCGGTGAGAGTTTTACCTACTCCTTTGCAAATTGTTGACACTTTGTGACCAATTTTGCCACCAAAATTCTACACAAAATCAAACACAAGCAAGTTAGTATTCAAGCATCCAATGGTGTGTACTTCTAACACCTAAGAATTGACACAAATCTTGCTAGAGACAAGGAAGAAATTAAAGCAATTTTTCCAAGGGAGAAAATGAGAGAATTCGGTAATGGCAAGTGTAATGGAGAGATGATGTGTTTTGTATGCCTTTTATGCATGAAACATGCGTATCATAACTTGTGTGTGAGTGTCTAACACTCGAAGACATCTTACGTTCATTACATTCACATCCTACAATGGTGTGAGTGATACATGCAAGGCAAATGGTTAATAACCAAGTAAATAACCAATCAATCATATCATGCCATTTACCTCTAAGATATTTAGCATAATATCAACTAAGTCCAACTTGTTTCATTTTTCTCTCCTTTGTCCATGGGCTTATTGGGTTTAGGTTAAAATGCCACATTTTAAACCTTTATTAATGGATCGAATTCATGTCAAAGCCCAAAACTAATTAATGATCCAATCCATTAAATTGGTCCATGCATCTTTTAAGCCCATGTGTGAATAGTGTGTAAAAATACTATTCACAGTATTCACCCTAGGTGAAAGATGCTCTTATAACTCCCGTGTCAATCCGTCATTGGTGTATCTTCGAAGTACGACCCATTAGGCCTTCGAATATGTTGGCCGTAAATCG
>JANKKB010028433.1:0-14645 GCA_026225775.1 Bursera palmeri | reverse complement strand
AATTAAAAAATATTATTTTCAAATAAGTGTTCCAAAGAATAGACAATTTCAAATTGTAAGAATTTCATTTACTTTTTATCTATAATCTTTTATTCTATATCTAAATATAGGAATTTCATCTTCTTTCAATAAAAACTTATTTAAAAAATTTATAAAATCATAAAATAATAAAAAATAACAAATCCTATTGAATAAATATAACTGCGCAACGCGCGGGCTTTTCACCTAGTTAAAGATGTAACTGTAACACTCTACATCTCATTTGGACGAATATTTTTTTTTTCATGTAACATGAGGTTGATTAGGTGATCAAAACAGACAATGATTCAATTATTTTTCAAAACTTTTATTTATAGTTGGCTGGTTTTTATTTTTTATTTTTTGGTGTCCAAAACAGTGTTTCGAAAACTTTTTGTAATTAAAATTAGATTAAAATAGGAAAGAGTAATACTATATATACAACAAGTTATACTACCTATTTTTTATTCATACAATTTGACGTGATACAAATTCATTGTTTTGGTAAAAATGAAAAGTAAATTATAGATGTATTAATAAATAATGTGATAACAACGTACCCAATGATTTTATGTCATGATACGTTATACAAGTTAGATTATATATTTTGGTTATACATATATTGTTATTGAATAAGAAATTACATTAAATTTGCTACATATTTTTTGTGATATAAAACAAATATACCAAGAAAATATAAATTTTATAGTACAATGTAATTGACCAAGTTAACATATATTTTTTCTGAATATAAACAAAAAAGCCTATAAAATCTTTACTACAGTAGCTTCCAAGCTTTACCACCTTTCATGTTGAATTTCTTTAGCCTTCCAAAGAACATGACTAGGATGAGGATTAATTTTCCTTGGTTACTCCATCTCCCGACGAAGCCATACTGTCTGTCTTCACATGAACTCTCATGTTTCAATCTTCGTTGACAACTGTAACCAGTTGAAAACCCCACATTTCCATATGCACTGCAATTAATCCAATAATTGTGTTAGAAAAATTTGGGTTGTAGAAGGTAGATCCTAATTGCACCTATAAGAATATTTAGAATCAATTTAGGATTATTGTAAATTAAACAAAATAATTTGAGAAAACGATTGAAAATAGTTAAGTTGATTTGCGGAGCTGTTGAATAATTTTAGATATTTGTTGAACATAATATCAAATATCAAACTTTACATAATATAATTAGAAAAATAAAAATATATTCCTCACTTAACGTAGTTAGATGTGTTGTATATACTTGAACCAAACAATGTTATCTAAACATATTATACATAATATCTATTCTATATAATTAAATCAACATAAAATAATTAACAAAATACGGAGAAGAAATTGACCACAAGTGTTGGTTTTAGTAGAGGTCTGAGGCCTATGCGTCACATAGTTTCCTTAAAATAGATTTGTTTTTTCTTGTTGGTGTTTGAGGTTTGCACAGCATCTATCTCCAAGGATAAAATTGAGAAAAAATAGAAAGGTGCACCACCAAACTACTTCTAGCGGATAAAGTATGCCCAAAAACTCTATCACGCTAAATACTCTAGAGCTTAGAACTTAGAACACTAAGAACACAAGAGAGAGTAAGGAGAGCTTTTTAGAGAGAAGAGAGAAAGCTCTTCACTTTGGTGTGTTGAAATGAGGAGGGGAGCTCCCTTTTTATAATGTTCAAGTGGAGAATGTTACAAATTCACAATTAAAACTAAAACCATTACAAATTCAAAATTAAAGGAAAAAAATGTTACATTTTCTCAAAATAATGGCACATTTAACTTATGTAACTTATGAATTTTATTCTAATTTCCTACAAGATGATGATGATGATAATAAAGTAGAGTTTAATTAAAATTCACAACACGTACCTTAATTTAATTTTTTTTTCCTCAAATAATTTAGAGCAAATTTACAATCAATTAGTGTCAATAAGCACAGATTTAGAACTTCTTTAAATTGATGAACAAATCTTTTAATCACTCATAATCTTTTCTCGGAATGCAACCAAATGAAGAAAAAGAAGAAGAAGAAAAAGACTTTTAACATTAAGAATGTCGTTTGACCATTATAACACAAAAAAGAATGGAGAATAGGGGCCACTTGGAAATGTTTTAACTTTTATAAAATATAACTTATAGTTATGTCATGAAACTAGTTAGGATTACAGATGAAATAACCATACTATCATAATTTCATGTTTTATCCAACTTATCATTCAAGTTTCATTCCATTTAAGAAGAATCTGTACATTAAATTTTCAAAAGATTTTGCTGAGAATCTATAATATAGTAACACCTTTTATCCAATAAATTCAAATAGAATATATTTGGTATCACCCATAACTAATTAATATCAGATATAAAAGACAAAAATATAATAAATTTCATGTAAATAAACCTATAAATTATAACATTTCATCTACCAGCTTAATAGTTATTTTCATTGATTTAAAAAAATTAATTAATTAAACTTACCTTATTATTTCTAAGGTGATGTTCAAAACAGTGAAGTTGAGGGGGTCTTGCTTCATCCTTTCTCTCTCAGTGATGCAGACTAGGATGACAAAGATGACTAAATATGAAAGTTGAGAGAATAGGTACTCCATCAAGGTCTTCTTTCTATGCTCCCTCGTTTTGCCATTTCTAGAATCCTTCTCAAAGTTTCTTGTTGGTAAAAATGAAGTATATGGTGGGAGATACCTACACAAGACACATTAATGTGAGAATTTATTATTATAAAATGAAATACTTATTTACATAACAAAAAAATTTATTTTATTATATAATTGGAAAAGTAAATTCTAATAGTAAGTAAGACCAATTAAGATAAATGACGTGAAAATCATTGACAAAAACCATGAATTTGTATTAAAATGTTTATATAAAAATTTTTCAAGTGTAGAATTGACTTGATTTGTAAATATCACTAATGATTTGACGTAAAATGTTAATTAAGATAATGCTACACACTCAACCATTCTATACCACTAATTTCATAAAACTTGATTTGTAGAAATATCACTCGATGGAAAAAAATGATAATAAATAAAGAAAGCAAAAATGAATAATTTTGTAATTATTCTTCTAATAAAATCATACTACATTACATTGTATAGAATTGGTTGAATGAATTGATAATATATCTAGAATTATTCTAAGAAAACCTATATGATTATGTTTCCATTTAAATTTGTATTTTAATTTTCATTTCTCAAGTAAATTAAGAAATCGGATAGGAATTTAAATAACATACAAGATATAAAAATTCAAACTAATGATTATATTATGTATCATTACAGAACTCACATCATAACAACAAAGAGCACCAAAATTGCTGGAGAAAGTATGGAGAGATCAAAGACAGATTCACCACTATGCCTGGAACCAATGATTTGAAATAACGAAGCGACGGTTTTCTGATAGAAAGTTAGACCATCCATGGCTTCTGAACCCCATTCCAAGCAACAGAAGAGTACAAACTGTATACATATGAACGCCAAAACCGTAACAGCCAAAAAAGAAGAATGGAAACTTGGGAGCAGATGGCTGTAGCCTGTCTCTTTAGAGTTGCTCAAAATGTACTCATACTCCGCTCGCTTCGTGATTCTTTTCAGAACCCAGATGACAAATCGCAGGCAAGGTGGATACAATGTGTTTCCAAGAAGAGTTTGTGGAATCAGAAGCAACAAGAAACCTGAATTTTTCTTGAAAACGATCATGTTTTCATTYGTAGGGATGAAACCACAGTTTGAGAAAGTTGAAACTGTTGTGAACACAGAAAATGTAAGTATTTGAAGACCCTTCTTCTCCAGTACTTGTCTTGCACTTGGGATAAGGCTTGTGTACATTGACACTAAGCAGGAACCGGCTATGTGTACTACTAAAAAGAAAGCCAAGACTACCCAGCACAAGTACCTGACGCTGTTACACTTCAAAATTTCATCACCAGTTGAGGACTTATTGGCACTATTTTTCAAGCTAGTAGTAGGATTTTGGTTCTGATCAATATATGAATTACAAGACACCAAGTCTAGCTCAACTTGGTTGACAAAATTTGATGTGTTATGGACAGATTGGTTTTTGGGGAACCTAGACTTGTTAACAAGATGAAGCACAAGCAAGGATACGAAAACCTCCCCACCCAATAGCATCAAAAAGGTCATAATAACAAGTTGGGCATTAGAGAAAACCTCCATTTCAACTGTTGACATACTTGAAACAGTCGAGGCAGACACAGAAGTGAAGAAGACATCGAGGCTCTTAGGCCTTGGAGAGGCAGTTCTTGGCTTGGTGACCCTTAAAGCCAAATATCCCACTAAAGAAAGAGTTAAGAAGTAAGAAAGCTGAATCCAGAAGGAATTCACTTTGAAAACCAAGTCACGAAGACAAGACCAAACTGATTTGCGATTACAATAAGATAATAATTGGTTTTCGGGAAGCTCTTGTTTCTTATAACCAAAACAGATAAGACAGTTCATCATTTCTTCAGAGATTTTACAGAGAGAGAGAACTGTGATACCGTTCTGAATATTTGGGCAGTTTATGCCGCATTTAAAGGATTTACTCTTTGCAGTCTCATTTCACTTTCTATTCACTCACATTTCACTCACACTCACTCTCTACATAAACATTAACCAACAAATCTAATAGTGAATCAAGATATTTTAGCATATTTAATTGCAACAAATCTATCTTTAATCTCATCTCTCGAAATCTTCCTAAATTTAGTTTAATTGGATGGATTTACTTAGATCATACTTGAAAATAGTTGGAGGTTTATTTGTTGAGCTGTTTTTATGAGAAAATATGTTAGCATTGAAAGAATCGAATCGATTAGATAAATGTATGAGAGAAACCCTGAAAAACTACATTTCAGATCGTACGACTGACGGTCTAAAGGTCTAGAATGTAGATTCAATGCTGAATATGAACCTTTGGACTGCACGGTCCAACGGTCTGGACCGGATGACCTCTCCGGACCATACGGTCCAGCCGAATCGAAATCGTCCCAAAGCCGTTTCCAACACCGTTTCCGCCAACCCACACCACAAATCCAGCAACCCACCCACTTTTCAACTCATCCTAACTACATCTTAGCAATATTCAAATTTTCAACATTTCAACTAATTTGAACACAAATTCAACAAAAAAAAATAAAATAAAAATGAAAGCAATAATGAGTGAGAGGGGGAGTACTTACCTATATCGTCGGAAAAGTGATCAGAATGAGAGAGAGAATTGTCAGAAAATTGCACCGCAAAATTTTATACTGTAGATTAATTTGGAAAATATAGTAAATAAATTAAAAAGTAAACGTTACATGTACCCAGTACTTATACACTATTAGTTTTTAGCCTACCGAATTAAAGGAAAATATATATATATATATATATATATGTGTGTGTGTGTGTGTAAGATAGATTGATTAAATCTTTCACCATTATTGAAAAAATATTTTAAATTATTAAAAGAATGATAAAATTAACTTAGTCTCACTTAACGTAACAATTTAAAATTCAAACTTAAAAGAATATATATATATATATTAGTTTACTTGTAAGACTTAAAAAGTGATTTATAATATTATAAGTTGGATCCACATGCAAAAACACTTATGATCTTTGATACTTCACTATATTGACTTGATGAGAAAATTTAATTAAATAATGATATTTTTCTAAACTTCACAGCATCAACTATTTGATGAGATTACTCTAATTAAATAATGATATAATATAATAAATAATAATTAAAATAAAAGAAAAAGATTGAGTAAGTGGGTTAATAAAAAAAACAATAAGTGGACATAAATCAACTGGAGAAAATGCATATTATGTCACGACGTCACTTACGACGAAACCTAAGTGACGGAGGCACCCATGGGGCAAGGTGGTGCGTTTAGTGGATTACCCACCAAATCAACAACGAACGTGGGGAAATATTATAATTACAAAATTAACCTGAATATCATCAAAGCCTGCAGTGCTTGGTAATATGTTTGACTAAATCCTCTTATAGAAGAGAAAGTTTACTCTGAACCCCAGATAAATTTAAAAAATATTTAATTTTAGATTTTTATTAAATTAATATTTATCTTAAAAAAAGTAACATTATTTTTTTATATTAATATTTATTTTTAAAAAATTTAGGACATAAATATTGGTGTTTTGAGGATAAATATTAATTTACTAAAAATCTGACGTTAAATATTTTCTTAAAATTTATCTGAGATTGAAGAAATTTCCTCTAAATCCTCTTAAAGAAGGAGAAATTTACTCTGACTCCCAGTTAAATTTTGAAAAAAATACTTAACTCCAGATTTTTGTTAAACTAACACTTACCCCCCAAAAATTATCATTGTTTTCGTAAAAACTAACACTTACCTTTTAAAAATCTGAGAAGTAAATATTAATTTTTAAAAAATAAGTATTAATTTAATAAAAATTTAAAATTAAATATTATCTCAAAATCTGGGGGTCAATGTCATTTTCCCCTTAAAGTAGGATAGCTAGTGACTCAAGCCCTTCTCCACCACAAGCTGAGTGATGGTCACTAGTATAAACTACGATATCGCCTTACATCAGATATGAGTTTATAATGTTGCAGCGCGTCTTCTTTAGCGTCCACAAAAAACAATATAATTAAATAATGTCTCACTGAATGACATATTATGTAGGGGAACTATCAAAATCTCCAATTGTTTGCCAAAGCATCACCGGCCCCCCAGCCTTATCGAAAATATTCACAAGCCTCAGCCATTACTTTGATCACTTTAAAGTTAGCATGTTCAACTATATAAAAATCATTACATACATTTTAAAAAATTTTAAAATCCCTTTTTTATTCATCTTCATCCTTTACCTACATTTATTCCAAATAAAACACCTAAAAATCTAAGACAAATTAAAGATTTTTTTTTTTTCCTTGTGAACTTGTGCATGCACTGTGCCTCTAAAACACAATATCAAGATCATGTTAATGTTGAATTTTACAACAGGGAATGTTACCTCAAGGAACCACACCAAAGGGGTTTGAGCTTTGGACCTAAAAAGGAAGCAAATCTCTACTTGGGCTAACCCTTTGAGGTTGAGAAATCAAAAACTTTTATCAACATAGTTAATCTCAAATCGAATATTCAACAATCTAATCTGAAATCAAACATAAGAAAGCTGTATAAGTGATATAAAGACGGGAAAAATAATCAAACACCAAAAGTCTACGCTATACAACCCTGTCAAATAGGAAAACCAGACACCAAAAATTAGCCAAGCACCAAAAAAGAAGCAATAAATTAAAAAAAAAACATAGTCATATTGTGACATCTCACATCGCTTGGGAATGAGGATAGGCCAACGAAAACGTTGGGCTTAAAAGGAGGGGTGAATGTGACATCCCACATCGTTTGGAAATGATAAGTTTGGATAAATTAAATACCATGTGAGCTCCTTAAACTGTTAGAGGCCTTTTGGGTTGCAAAGCCCAATAACAAAACCATGATGGACTGTGTATCCAAAACAGACAATATCTGACAGTGGGCCGGGGTGTTACAGAATGAATGGGCTCATCACGGTTTTGTTATTGGACTTTGCAACCCAAAAGGTCTCTAACAATTTAAGGAGCTCACAGGGTATTTAATTTATCCAAACTTATCATTCACAAACGATGTGGGATGTCACATTCACCTCTCCTTTTAGACCCAACGTTTTCGTTGGCCTATCCTCCTTCCCAAGCGATGTGAGATGTCACACATACATAACCTAGAAATTAAACACACACCTAGAAATCAAATGCAACCTTCGTTCAAGAAGAGATAGGGTAAGGACGGGAGAGAAAAGGTTTGTTTTTCTAGGTTTGTGAATATCTAAGGTTATAAGAGACATTTTATCATCTAGTGTGAAGTTAAAACGGATGTATAGCAACGGCTGGGGGTTTCGTGAATGTTTTTAGAAAGGCTGGAGGGTCGATGATATTTCAACAAGTAAATTGTGATCGCATGTTATTATCCTTATATTAACAGGTTAAATGACAAAGACACCAATTGAAAATGTGACAAAAAAGAAAGATTAACACAAACTTTTTTGGGAATATCAAACCCGTAACAGAACTCCTAAAGAAAATTTTTCAAATTTATTAAATTTATTAATCACAAATCTATTTATAATAAAATAGTCCAACTTAACTATGATAAAAATTTGACTTATGCTAAGTCCTCCAATCGCTCCTCTGTATAAAGGCTTTATTTCAATTAACACCCTATTGAGGACGATGAGGGTAGGCCTTATCTATAAATCTTAAACTACCTTATAATTTCTAACTCGCTAATGGGAGTTCATATATAATTTATATAGTCTTAATTAACTTTTAATGAGAGCTCTTAACTACACCGTTATTACATAGTATGCAATGAAAAAAAAAAGGGTAATGGAATGGTTGTAGCCCAAATTAATTTGCTCTCAAATTTTTTTCAAATATTATTAGTAATCTATTATGTTTATAGTTTATTTTGTACGGTTGTTGTAACAACAAAGGGAGTCTCCGAAACAACGTCAAGCTTTCTTATTCAATGGGAGTATGTTGCTGAAACACAACCTGCAATCGCAAAGAAAAGGCCATCGAGGGTTTTTATAAGGAGAAAAATGTGAGTCTCAATGCTTGAGCGAAGTAAATGGATTGTAGGGTTTGGCGATGGTGATGGCTCGGCAGGTCGCTAGGGTGATGCCTTGATACATGGCATTTATAAAGTGTTATTTGAAGATTGGAATGCCACGAAGCATATGGGATCTCGAGAGAATTTTTTATCCGTTCAAAAGATGGATCACCTTTCCTAGAAAGGATCTATGGTTATTTAAAAAATTAATCCGTGAAGAAGGGACACTACCTTTTATATTATTGAACTTTCTGAATCACAATATCATTAAAAAAAAAAAAAAAAGCTAAACTTGTTCTCATATTACTTGATGGAACAATATAACCTTCTTGAAGATGTTCAACCCCTGACAAGAATAATTCCTAAAGGTATTTTTAATACTAAAAATAATCCTTTTTTTTTTTTTTATAAAAATCATAACAAATCCATTTATAATTAAACAATTCTATCAAAACAAGCAAACTAAATAAATATAATGAAATCAAATGAAATCCGAATAATATTCAACATCTTAAAGTAATGAAAATCTTAATTAAACAAGAAAATGAATATAACTCAATTAGTAAAGTTTTTTTTTTTTGGTACTAAAATTGCGCTACATCAATAAGATTCTAAAAAAATTGACTCCATTGCCGACTATCATAAAAAAATAGAAACAAGAAAAGGACAAGACTGTTTGAGTTGTTGGACAGATATGAGAAAGCATGCACACAAAGTCAATTTTGAATCTATATGATGGAGGACAGCTCCATTTGCAATCGAAGAAGATATTGACATCCACATCGACCCACATAAACTGATTAACAAAATTTCACAATTTTTTTTTTTTTTCATTGGTTTCTCACAAGATCTTTGAAAGAAACCTTACAGTAGTTAAAACACTTTTATTAAATAGTTTCCAAATTAAATGGGATCGAAATGGCCAAGATCTCAGTGCGGTTTGGAAGATAACTGTTTGGCTAAAGAAATAATTTTAAATAATGGAAAAAATTATAAAATGTAATCTTAACAAGGTCTAAAAAGGTACCTAGGTATCTATAAATATGATAATATTTTATGATTTTCTGCAATGGAAGTGATTCATGGTTTTTTCTATTGGCGTTGCATTGCAACTTATCCCTTACATGTTAATGCATTTTCTCACTCTTAAGAAATCATCGGCTCCCCACTTGAGCACTTAGATCGAGGGCCACTTACCCATCGATCATAATGGTGGAGTTGTGGGTGTTAATCCTTTCCACTTTAAAATTGAATTGACCTGGTGGGATGAATAGCTCAGTATCGGTACAATAACATTTTAAGTGGGATATTTACTTTGATCCTGACATAAATTTTGTGAAACATTTAATCTTATATTTATAATAAACTAACACTTATTTTTTTAAAATTAATATTTTTCTCTAAAAACTAACACTTACCCTTCAGATTTTTAAAAAATTAACACTTACCCTCCAGATTCTCCAAAGAAAAACCCAACAGGATAAAAAACAAAACAAAAAAATATAATTGTATAATAAATGATAAAATAGCATTTGACGTAATTAATACTGGCTCATCAAAAAATTTATCAAGAAAATCTGCAACAAAACTTGGTCTAACAGAAAAAAAAAAAAAAAGTACAGTGTACATGTATCTAAAAATGCTCCCCTTAATAATGTTTCTCTAATAGATAAGTCTCTAATAGTTGTAAGAATATACTGCACTCGGTTTACCAAAGATTTTCTAGTAAAAATCAGAATCTGATATACTGCATTAGTATATAACCACAACTCAATAAATGCATGTCCAATTTTTCAAGATTGACAAAATTAATGTAATCACACTTACGACATATATTTATCAATTTCAAGTTTCCATAGGAAACTCTATAACACAAGTCAAGGATCATATGTTCTCATATTTCTATAAACGTTAACTCAATCAAAATTACATCTTTTCCACTTAGGTTAATCATGTAATTGATAATAGATTATCTCTCACCCCTACATCTCATTAAGAATATTATCCTCCTCAAACGTTTTGACATTTTTCTGTCTCTACTAGGATAGAGTATTTTTAAGCCCCTACAATGGTTATATTTTATCTATACTAAGCCAAAAAGTACGTTACCTCTCTATGAGCAATACAAAGATTTAGCTCGATGGATAATATCAACTTTGAGAGCATGATGTTATCTCTCCATGAGCAATAAAAGGACTTTGTTCGATATCTAATATCAACTTTAAGAACATGTAGAACTAGAATTTCCTTTATATGAAAAAAATATGTCACTCTATAAGGTGGTCAAACGAGTTTATCAATGTTTTTTAACCAATGGAATCAACAAAATTTTTGTTGGTGCATTATATACATAAAAAATAGTACAAAAGATAATAAAACAACAAAAAAAAAAAACAGTAACTTAAGGTACGACAAAAATGATCAAAACTTCCTTATATTCAGCGCTTATGCAACATCGAGATGAGTGGTATTCATTTTATTTGAATATTCAAGAAAATTTGTTTTAAGTTCTTTTCCTTTGTTTCTTTTGTCTACCTACTAAAGGTCCATTAAATGTTGAGATATACGTAATTATGTGCGAAAAGACCACATTATAAACATGTCTTTATCAATCAATCTTTTCCTTCCACTCTTCTACTGGTCATCCTTATTAGTTCAATGGTTAGAAAATTATGATCACCTTTTGAGTGATTCCTACATCTTCATTCTCGTCTACATACTTTGTCTTTAATAATCTTTTTCTTATGAAATATAGAAATAACAACGAGAAAATAATTGATCAGTTTTACTTTATGTATAGAGGGTCTAACGAACTACAACCACATAAAATACTTTTAAAAACAGTTAGTTAGATAATGTAATAAATGCAATATGTTATCTAGAGTTATTCTTGTTGATAACGTACTATAATTTAAGTATTAATGCTATTGGGTGAAGGCTAGCAAATGTTATATTGAAGTAGAGTTGAAATGATGGCCCTGGAAGATGTAGAAGAAGTGGGGCCGTGAGGTTGAGAGATGTAAGTATACAAAGAGAAATCAAGAAAGTAACATAATAGAAATACAAAGTAAATAGCAAAGTGAAAATGAGATGACATGAGATGAGAGATTGAGAGAAATGGAGAAAGACTTCGTATTGGTTTCTTCCATATCGTCACAAATGCTTGGAGAGGGTATTTATAGAAATTTCTATTGTCCTTCAAAGCCAATAGAAATAAATCATTCTAATAGCAAATAAGAATATGCTAATTTACAAGGCAATGTTGCCAAAATTTATCCAATAACAAGTTTCCAAAATTCAGCAAATAAATGGCTGATATCAACATTGCTTCAACGGGTGGAAATCCACTATATTATATTGTAAAACTATCCCTTGGATTATACCATTTAAAAATAATTATATTTAAATTTGTTAAAGAAAAATCCAGTAGAATAAAAACCAAAGCAAAAAAATATAATTGTACAATAAATTATAAAATGGTATTTGACGTAATTAATACTGGCTCATTAAAAAATTTGCCAGGAAAACCCAGTGCAAAAAAACTTGGTCTAAAAGAAAAAGAGTATAGTGCACATGTATCCAAAAATGCTCCCCTTGATAATGTTTCTCTAATAGATAATTCTCTGATAGTTGTAAGAATATACTGCACTCGATTTGCCAAAGATTTTCTTGCAAAAATCGGAATCTGATACACCGCATTAGTATGTAATCGCAACTCAATAAAAGCATGTCCAATTTTTCAAGACACAAAATTAATGTAATCACACTTACTGCAGATATTTATTAATTTCAAGTTTTCATAGGAAACTTTATAACACGAGGCAAGGATCATATGTTCTCATATTTCTGTAAACGTCAGCTTAAAAAAAATCACATCTTTTCCACTTAGGTTAATTATATAATTGACAAAATATTATCTCTTACTAGGACAACATTTCATCAAGAATATTATCTTTCTCAAAAGTTTTGACATTTTTTTGTTTGTACTAGGGCAGAGTATTTTTAAGCCCCTACAATAGCCAGGTTTTATCTGTACTAAGACAAAAAATATGTTACCTCTCCATGAGCAACAAAAAGATTTAACTCGATGGATAATATCAACTTTGAGAGCATGATGTTATCTCTCCATGAGCAATAAAAGTATTTAGCTTGATATCTAACATCAACTTTGAGAACATGTAGAACTACAATTTCTTCTACATGAAAAAAAATCTGTCACTCTACAGGATGGTTAGACAAGTTTATCGATGTTTTTTAACCAGTGGAATCAGCAAAATTTTAGTTGGTGCATTATATACATAAAAAATAGTACAAAAGATAATAAAATAAATAAAAACAGTAGCTTAAGGTACAAACAAAAATGATCAAAACTTCCTTATATTCAGTGCTTATGCAACATAGAGATGAATGGTGTTCATTTTATTTGACTATTCAAGAAAATTTGTTTTAAGTTCTTTCCCTTTGTTTCTTTTATCTGCTTAGTAAAGGTCCATTAAATATTTATATGTAGAAAGACCACGTTTTAAACATGTCTTTATCAATCAATCTTTTTCTTCCACTCTTCTAGTAGTCATCCTTATTGGTTCAATAGTCAGAAAATTATGACCACCTTTTGACCGATTCCTACATCTTCATTCTCGTCCACATACTTTGTCTCCAATAATCTTTTTCTTACAAAACAGAAAAACAACAATAAGAACATAATTGATCAGTTTTACTCTCTGATATTGAGGGTCTAAATGACCACAACCACATAGAATACTTTTAAAAATAGTTAGTTAGATAATATAATATCTGCAATATGTTATTTAGAGTTATTCTTGTTGATAACGCACAATAATTTAAAGTGTTAATCAGGGACGGACCCAGAAATAAAACTTAGGGGGGTCAAAGTTAAAGTAACAATTAACATAAATATAAATAAAAATAAACACAAGCATTTGTATTAATAAAATTCTCATTAGTTAATACATTTATAATTATCCTCGACGAGATTTTATCTTTCGAAAATATTTGATGATGAATGAGAACAGAAAGATTTTGCTCATTAATTTCAGATTTACTCTTGATTGAGACCCTTTTTACTTGAAAGTTCATCATTAGAAAGGGATTCAATAACTTTGTTAGATTGCTTATCTCTAAGAATATAGCAACAAGTTTAGAGTTTCTAACCAAATATTATTTCATTGTTTTGGCATAAATTCAACACAAGTTTTAAGGATATTTATTGCTAGGTATCTGTTTACTACTGTATCAGTTCGATATTATTATAATCTATACTTATATATAGGCATAGGGTACAGGTCCTGTGAGATTAGTCGAAGTGCACGTAAACTAACCTGGACACCTATGTTTCGGAAAAAAAAAATTATAATTATATGGGGTTATGTATTTGTTGTTGTTTATAAGTACTCTAACAAAATTTGTAACCAAATCAAATCTCATTAATTCTAATATTTATAATATCAATAATACTATTCTTCTTAAAATATATATTATCTAAAATCTCGTCTCAGATAATATACATAAATGATATGATAACATTACATCATTCGACAATCATTTTAATGAAATTTGTGATTTTTTTTTTAGGTAAAGAGTATTATTCATTATTGTTCAAACGCAATGGAGTCCTTTTCTAATTATGCTAGCTGCTTTAACCTATAAATAACAAAATAATAAGTAAAAAACTTATCAAATTTCTATAATATTAAGAACTTTTTTATAGATAGTCCTTGCAATTATTTAAAAGAATTTATTTATTTATCCATATTTAAAAAAATAGCTTCAATTACGAAAATCAGCAAAATCTGACATGTCAATCAGATCCAATAATTAATTTAGTAAAAAAAATATAAGTCAAGTGGCATCACTTGACCCCAAGTGACCCCACGTAGGTCCGCCTGATTAGCACTTAAAAGTGTATGTTTATTAAGAGTTTAAATCATTGTTTTTACACTTTAAGTGCTATTAATGTG
>JANKKB010028432.1:241-14634 GCA_026225775.1 Bursera palmeri | reverse complement strand
AATGTACAAGAAGAGCTGGATCTCGTGACTTAAAGAATTTTTTGGCCAAGGATAAAAGCAGAAGCATTTCATAAAAGAAGAAAAAAAAAAAAAAAACCATTTTAAAATCATTTCTGCTGCTGCAGTGGCGCTGGAAGACTGGCTTTTGGGTTTGTGGAATTGTCACTCCTGTTCTTGAAGGAGGACCACGAATTTAGGAACTGAGGAAAGTGATGCTTAAATAATTTTCAAAGCACAAGGGTAATGACCTGACGTGCTCTGAACTGTGACCCCACTGTTGTTGGGCTGGGGGGGAGGAGTTGTACTTGCGCTGAACCTACACCACTTCACTTTCTGGATCATGACAGTGCCAATATGCGCAACTTGGGAAGAGAGTTATCAGCAAGACAAATGTATATGGATGTGGTAAAGGCTGTAGCATAGATAGACATGCTTATTCATGTTGGTGATTAGGTTTTTGCTTCCTACAAGAATTATTTCAAGATTTAGCAATTATGCCTGCTGCAAACTCATTCAACAGAAGTTCCATTTAACATAATTACAGTCTATCATCAACAAAATTCATAAGGAAACCAAAGTCAAGGAGGAGTTCTCTTTATGGCCTTATAAAGGATGCACATTATACGCCTTTCAACTGTAAATACAATGCGTGTGCCATTCTGTCTTAGACGTTTTCTTGCTTGCACATCCTCATAAAGTCTTGCTCTATAGAGAGTATGCACAACTTGTTGCAACAAAAATTCTGCTTCCAGTAGTGGAAATAATTTTATTGTCCCTCTTCTCCTAAAATTTGACTTTAGACAACACGCCCTACATGTCCAAAGGTAGCTGAAGCTTATCTGCAACATCGAACCTTAGTTTCTGTATTGCAGTTGGTCCAATTAGTACACAAAGAGCTAAGGATCTAAACATATAAAGGGTTTATCATGATCTGTAGCTACGGTAGAACCGCATAGCAGGAACTTGAGAAGTAGAAGTCAAGCGAAAGATAAGAAGATCACTCGCAGAGCAATCCAAAACTTCTCTCTGTTGTGGATAAATGGTTGTATAAAAGCTCTTAAGAATGCTTTCTATCAGGCAGCCTCTATCCAACTGCACCCTGGAAATTTCTGCAGTTTTCTTTTCTTCATCATTTTCTTCAACTTTGTAACATTGCTCCACCTGCCAGCATTGGCATATAAATCTGACAATAACAAATTATTTGCTGCACTCCCAGGCTCTAGCTCTAACAAATGCTTAGCGGCTACTTCGGCAAGATCTATATTCCCATAATTCTTACATGCTCCTAATAGTGCTCCCCATACAAATACATCTGGCTCAACAGGCATTGTCTTGATCAACTTATATGCCTCGTTAAGTTTTCCTGCTCGACCAAGAAGATCCACCATGCATGCATAATGCTCTAATCTTGGAACGATCTTGTATTTTTCTTGCATCTTAAAGAATAGACTTTGACCAAGTTCAACCAATCCAGCATGACTACAAGCAGTGAGGGCTGCCGTGAAACTCAAGTGATCAAGCTTCTTGTCCTCCATCTGATTAAACAACTCAATTGCTTCGTTGCAATAGCCATGATTTGCATAACCAAAAATCATTGAATTCCAAGTAACCGTGTTCCTTTCAGACATCTTATAGAACAGCGCCCTCGCCTGAGATATGAGACCACATTTTGCATACGTGTCAACAAGAGCACTATTCACATATATATCATTTTCCAATCCAATCACCACGGCATACCCATGAATCTCCATCCCACGCTTGACGTTCGCCACACTAGCACAAGCAGACAAGATAGTACTAATTGTAGCCGAAGTTGGACTGAACCCTCTCCCCAGCATCTGCTTAAACGTATCAAATGCCTGGTCATTACAAAAATTCTGCACCAACCCAGATATAACCGAAGTCCAGGACACAACATCAGGCTCAATCCCATCATCACGCATCAATTTAAAAAGCTTATTAACCATCACTTGATCACCCTTCTGTGAAAACCCCGCTATTAGCGTATTCCAAGTAACTACATTTGGAAAAACTCCAAAATATTCCATTTCATCCACCAAACTCAGCGCTTCACTAGCAAGTCCTTGTTGAACATACCCGGAAACCATAGCATTCATTGCCACTAAATCTTTCTCAACCATCCCATCAAAAACTTTTTTCGCCACTTCCACCTTTCCATATTTGGAGTACATATCGATTAATGAACTAATAACAAAAGCATCACTTTCAAAAAGATGTTTCAGAACCAGGCAATGTATCTTCTCTCCGGTTCTTATATCGAGCACATTCCCACACGCTTTCAAAACGCTAGGAATGACAAATTTGTTCGGTTTCAGTCCATGGCTTTGCATTTCATAGAACACGCCCAGTGCTTCCTGATGATAGCCACGTCGAGCATAGGCCCCAATGAGGGCAATCCAACGGCGGATGTTTGTTTTAGGAATTCTATCGAACAGTTTTCGAGCATACAATACTTCTTGACATTCTGTATAAAAGATTATGAGCTTGGAGGCAAAGTGGGTCAAACGGGCTAGGCCAGTGATGATAAGACGTGCATGGAGTTTCTTTCCTGGGTGCAACGCTCGATCACGAGTGTAGATCTCGATAAGTTTAGTGTAGGCTTCTTGTGATGAATAGAATGAACGGCGAATGACAAGAATTTTACGATGGGCCCTGATAATCGAGCCGTTGGTCAGGAGATTCATTGCACTCGAAGCAGGTCATTTCAGTTACGAGAGTTGTAAATGGTTTCTTCTTATTAGAGGGTTCATTGCAATAGAAGCTGTCTTAAGGCAGAACAGTAATGGATGGGTTTTGTTTTCTTCCGTACGACGACAACACTTCAACTCCCAAGTAGTCATAAGTTTATATGGATGACAAGTCGTGAGGCTAAAGTGCAAATGAACGAGAAGTCATCCTTAAGAAGAAACGACAATTCGCCCTAAAAGTAATAGACCGGAGAGACCACCTAATCACTGTTAAGTTGTGTAAGCGTTCATGTTCTTTAATAGTGAAAGAAGAAGGCAAGCAGGTGGCATGGGGTCCGATGATTGATAGATTGGATAAAAAAGTTATTATCTATCAAAAATCTATTCTGCTCTATATCAGTAGTTAGAAAGAAAGTTTGCTCAAGATATTGAGGGAGGACAACAAGTAGTACATTTTTATTCAAAATATAAGTTTATCTTACAGGCCACCATGCCAATTGGAATACAAATAGTTTCTAATATCAATTTTGGGAAATCGTGCTGGTTATAGAAAAGAACACAATGATTGATCCAGAGAATGCACCTGGAGGAAAATTTTTGGTTCAGCGGCCAACTGTTAGGATTGAATCACTGGTGACGACAGAACAATTTCCGAACAATGAAAGAAATGACATCTCACAATCTAAAGCTTCATCACTTTGAGTGATAAGACCGATCACAGCACTATCAGATGGTATAACTGGCAACATTACATCACCGTCAAGATACTGCATCACCTTCCTCATACTAGGCCTAGCTGCTGGGTTACGGTGTGAACAAAACAGGCCTAGTTTTAGAACCAACTTCATTTGATCCTCAGCATAAACACCTTCCAATCGTGGATCACTTGCGTCAAGAATAGATCCTCTTTTCCAGCAACCGGTGACCCAGTAAATCAAATTTGCCGTTTCAGGCAATTCTTGCTGCTCTATAGGCCTCCTTCCACAAGCAACTTCAAGCATAAAAACCCCGAAGGCATATACATCTGTGCTGGTAGTTGTCTTTCCTGTTCTCATAAGCTCTGGAGCCAGATATCCAAAAGTTCCTACCAGATTAGTGGTTTGTGGAACGCTACCATGATCATGTAGCCTAGCAAGGCCAAAATCTCCTAACTTTCCATTTAGATCAGCATCTAAGAGAACATTAGCAGGCTTTATATCTCTATGTAGAACGACTTGTTCCCACTCTTCATGGAGATAAAGAAGGCTTGAAGCTATTCCTCTGATGATTAGAAATCGCTGAAACCAATTGAGATTTGGTTTTGTGTTACTATATAAAATTTTGTCAAGGCTTCCGTTAGGCATATAATCGTAGACCAACAGGAATTCTCCCCTTCTCCTGCAGTAGCCACGGAGTTGCACCAAGTTCTGATGCCTTAGCCTTCCCATGCTTGCAATCTCGGCCACAAATTCCTTCATCCCTTGTTTTGAATCATGGGAGACTTTCTTGACCGCGATTTTGTTCATTAGAAGAAGGAAGCACGCCTCTATAAACCTTTCCGAAACCTCCTTTTCCAATAAGTTCTTTGTCTTTGAAACCTTTGGTTGCTCTGTGGAGATTCTTAGAGGAGAACCTTTGAGGACCATATTCTTTTTCCCAATCTTCATACAGTTCTTCATATTTCTTCTTCCTCACTAAGTAAACAGCTCCAACGATTACCATCAGCATAACGGTTGCTGGTATAAGCAAAGCAATGCTGATTAGTCCTCGTTTCTGACTTGCTTTCTCAGGTGTAGGGGAAAAGGGGGAAGGCTGGGAAAAAGGGGAAAACGTAGGAAGCTGTGAAATATCAACATCCTGAGCTTTTAGACTTTTGCTGAAGCTCCATCCGAGAACATAGTGGTTAGTTGTAAGCGTAGCAGTCGCTGCAGAGAAACCAACGTAAATGGAATCCAAGAGAATTTGGGAAAGATCGATGTGTGTTGACAAGAGAGGCCTCTTTGGTTTCGGGATTGTGATTGGAGCTAGTGTTACATTGAGTCGTTTTTCAGCGGCATCGTAGTCTATCCAAACATGCATTGGGTTTCCACTTGCTAGATCCAAGCTTTTGTTAGTTCCTTCCTCGTCAGAAAAATAAGCTGCTGTAGCAGATTCAATGGAGAACAGGCTGTTCACATCAATTCCTACATGGTTTCCATCTATGTCATCAAATTCAGGGGATTTTACAGTATCGAGTTCAACTGCCAAGATGTGGGTTGTAGACAGGCCATTGTTTGTAACATTGAAAATTCCCAAATAGGGACCTGACACAGCTTGACTGAAGTCCGTAGAGGGAGAGATGACAAAAGCCATGCCGTGGCCATTTAAATTTTGATCATCAAGTGATTCAGGAACCATGCCAAATACAAAATTCGTAGAAAAGGAAAGAGATTGAGAGGAAGATGGGTTAAACTTGATTGGATTCGGGTAGAAAGCACGGCCGTCTTTTAGACTGAAACTTGTTGTTAGTTGCAATAGGCCGCTGGAGTGGATATATGAGTTTCCAGTCAGCTCCAGGTCGACTTCACGGAAGCCATTGTAAACAAACCGGTCTTCATCTTGAGCCAACGCCAAGAGATTGAAGGATAGACCGATAACTATACTAAGATAGATTGATCCAAGAGCAGCCGCCACCATTGAGAATAGAAGGGTACGCAATATTTTTTCACAAAGAGAGGTCTGGCCCGAGTAGTTTTTCCAAACCGGGGAGATACAAAAATCAAGATATTCATTCAGTCTTAAAATTGATAATATTGGTTAGCTCATCGTTTATCATATTCAGAGAAGTGAAATTTACATGTATTCTTCTGTTATTATTATTATTATTTTTTTTCCTTTTCAAAACAACTCGTTTATAATTTAATCTGATCATAAATTGACCTCACCTAAATGAAAAGAAGCCTGCAGCTATCCATTATATTATTAATTGGCACAGCTGAACGAGTCAAAGTAATACAGGTAATGCTCATCATGTATTTAATAATCATTCAGATGTAACATAATATAATCTGTCATGCTCGTCGAATTTGTAACGAAGCTTCGGGCTTCACCGGTCTCCGGTATAAGTTCAGTTTTTATTTTTTAGCGGATGTACGCAGGTCAAAGACAAAAGTCATCCCTCAACTGTATCATCAAAATGTATACTGTTAAATATATCTTTGCTACTGGCGATGCAAAAGAATTGTTTGAATGAATTACATATTTAAGTGGTGAAGTCAAGGTAATCCTGACATGCATAGTGAAAAAACGAGCATCTTTTCAATGAAATGCAGGGTAAAAGAAGCTAAATAAGTCTGGAACGTGGAGGCGTAATGTTATTATGTTACGCTAAACTAAAACGACCTGTCGTTTGGGTCCCGACTCGATTATTAATCTATGTTATGTCGGGGTAAGTACATAGACACCCCCAAGGTTTGGTCTAAGTAACAAACTCAGTTATTCATAAAGTAACATAAAAATCCCTATTTTGATATTTTAAGTAACATTAAGACCCCTATTTTTATGGGTTAAGACCCCATATTTTCCAATTCTGGGGGTCTTTATGTTACTTTATAAACAATAAGGGTGAGTTTGTTACTTAGACCAAACCTTGGGGGTGTCTAGATTTACCCCATGTTATGTCTGTATAAGATTCCACGAGTGACACGGCAACAGCAAGGTTAGTTGTTGAAAAATTGAACATGCATGGATTNCTCGATTATTAATCTATGTTATGTCTGTATAAGATTCCACGAGTGACACGGCAACAGCAAGGTTAGTTGTTGAAAAATTGAACATGCATGGATTAACTCTCTCTCTAACACCACAAAACATTGTCTGTCTCCCTCGCCTCTTGTCAAGATCTCTTTTTTACTTGCAAAACCAAAGAAATTTAAAAATACCCAGTTGCAGATATAGCTATGGAGCTGATCTCAACCTTCTCATATTTGCTCCGCAGTCTTTAACGAGCAATTTCAACAACAAGAGAAGAAACAGTTTTACCCTTTTGGCGGCAAGTCGCAGAGAGTCTCCTTACGAGGTTCTAGGCGTCCCTCCCTCGGCAACTGCTGATCAAATCAAAAGGGCTTATCGGAAACTTGCTTTGAAGTATCACCCTGATGTAAATAAAGAGGTATTATTTTTTGTAATTAAAGCTCTTATTTTTTATTCAAGTCTCATATGTTTTGCCTTGATTTTTGCCGCAAGATTCTCAAAGTAGAGAATTTTGAAGAGATTTTGTGTGAGTTTGTTGCATTTTGAAGTGGGTATAGTCGTTGTGTTCTCAATATTTGTGTAATTTTATGTTTAATTTTTACTTAGTTTTGGTAAGTTTAATGTGGGCTTAGCTTAAACTAAAGAAATGTTTTCTGGGTACGTCTAGTTTATTGCAATTTGGTGGAAAACTGGTTCTGTTATTAGTGATTGTATGAACTTTCTGAACAAATCAAATTTGAGATTGCCTGAGAAGGTTTTTCTGTAGAGATATATTTTTTTTATTTTTTTGGGTGCAAAAACTTATTTAAGATCTTGCATATTCCACTTTTTCAGTAAGCCTGAAATTTTTGGCCACAAGGAAGAAACTAATAAAACAATTCTAATATATAACCATAGGAAACTTCAAAGTGGTGACTTTTGTAGTTGCAGACATAAAATGAAAATGGGGTCTGTAAATTAAATGTTTCTGACATGGAAGTCTGATTCTGGTGGTTTAGGGCTTAAGTTCCTAACTTATAAATGCTTCTTATAATTATTTCCTCACCTTTTGATCTGTGGTGATTAGGTCTTGTGTAAATAACTCCTGTGTTTCAAATATTTTTGCTTATAGGCAAATGCACAGGAGAAATTTATGAGAATTAAGCATGCATATAATACATTGCTGAACTCTGAATCTCGGAGAAAATATGACTCTGGAAATCGCAGATCTGATTTTTCATATGCCACTGGTCAAAGAGGCCAAAATGTCCAAGATGAAGAAGAATTCTATGGACTTGGTAAACTCTGATATGCCCATGAAATTTCATATATGCTAGCATTTTTGACATCTGTCTACATCAAATTTCTTCCCAGTATTTGAGCATAAGCTTGTTCTTGGTCGTGGAGTACTTTCGTTTAGAAAATGAAGAAACCCTGCCAATGAGATGCAGTATTTAGCTGACATACAACATTCTGACAAGTTTATTTGTAGGATGAGGTCACTTTTGCTAATGGATCAATCAAATATCTCCCAAAATGATTCTTTCCTTTTGATAGAATGATAAAGAAGAGTTCTAGATAATTTATTTGGACCTCCAAAAATCCCAAAAGAAGAAAAGGAATTTATTTTTTTTTGTCATCTGCTTATATTTCTGGCTGTTTGGTGGACCTTGTTATTTGTCATGGCTTTAGCTTTTAATACCGTGGACTGCCTTATTGTCCTTTCATATCCTTCAAAATGTCTTTTTTGACTGTAGTGTTTATCCCACCGAACTGCCAAGGAAAACATTTGCTGACCTTATCTGCTGTGTTTATAGTTGTAGAATTTAGGTGTATTTTATGGATTTTCTTATACATAAACACTTTATGCTGCAGGTAATTTTTTCAGGGATGTTCAAATAACAATAGGTAGATTTGTACTCTCTTTGAAAGATTGGAAAGGACATAAAGTTACCTTGCATGATTCTCAGTCTTGTGGAGCATCTATTTTCTTTCCCAATTTATGTTGCAACTAGAACCTTTCTTTGTGCTGCTCTTAAGTCGAAATTTGGTGTTACAGGGGACTTCTTCAGGGATCTTCAAGAAGAGTTTCAGAATTGGGAAGCAAGTGCTTCTTCGCAAGGGAAGCCAAAGAGCCTATGGGAGGAATTGGGGGTATGATATCATTTTCTTTGAGCATAATTCAGCACACCTGTTGAAACTTAAACATAGAATATGTGAACTCCTGTGTCTCGCATAACCTGCATAGAACTTGCTCAAAAGCTGCCTATCTAACAATATGAATTCACTCTTGAAAGGAAATTGGGGAAGAATTTGTAGAATTTCTAGAGAAAGAGCTCAACATAACTGATTCAGAACCTGAAGCAAATAGCAGTGACAAAGGGCCTGGAAGAGGCAATCCTTTTAGCAGTTCAGCAACAGAAAGTACCATGAAAAATGAAGCTGGCAATGGGAGCAGCATTCAGGACAACATCGATGAGATAGAAGATACTCTTGCAAAGTTGAAAAAGGAACTCGGTCTATAGCAAGGAATAGGAAATGTAATTGTGAACAATTATATTGATTTGTTAATACAAGATGTTAGAGGCTAAGGCCGTCTTTTTCGCCATTCTTACCATTAACAAAGTGCTCAGTACCTTGAAGGTGCATCCATGCTGTTGCCCAATGTTAGACAAATTTTAGATGATCGAGGAATGAGTAGTGTTAATTGCAGTTAACTGTTAAAACCTGAGAGAAATGTGATGTTGTTCTCTTAATGTTTTAATTTTGTCGACCGCCCGCTAAAAGCAGTTGAAGGCTTGTGTCTCAACTATCATCGAAGACATGAGATTGTCCATATGCTGCACTCTTGAGCAAATAACGAGTTTTGAGTTTTAGAACAATTGAATCTTTAATTGAAATCATTAAATGCATCTTCATCAAGCCTTGTCCTCGAATTTAATACTTCCTTTGTCTATGATTCAGATCAATGGAATGAGCTCACGTCTGTAGTGCCTTCTAATTTCCCAAGACTAATAGAGCAATTAGAATGGAAATAAAATCGAACATCGAAAGAGTGAAGAAAGAAAAGCAAAATCCAAACGCAGGAGAGGTTAATGATTTGAACTGAAGACATGAAACTAGAAAATTCACAGCTTTCGCAGGAAATGAGAAAAATCGGGGGAACGCACTATTCATAAAAGGTACATTAATACAATATCCGGCAACACAATCTCTGGGTGTCACTTAGCTCACCTAAATTTGTATGTATAGAGCACAAAGTAACAAATAAATTTATTTCAAAAGACACAGAAAAGCTTCTCGAATTAAAAATAATGTAACAAGGTCTAAGCATCTCAACCCGATATGCATAGCTCTTAACAATTTCTTTTTCCTGAAAATCTAGCAGCCTGACTGTACTACTTGAAAACTATGGAATCTAGTCACATTTCAAAATCTCTCTCCAAAACGGAAGAATACTGCACCAGTCCCAGTGTTATGATCAACAGCATACTCAGCTCGCACTAGTCCTAGCTTGACTCCGGCACCATATGATGAACCATGACCCATTCGCCTATATACCTCTGTGGGGTTTCCCTTGACATCCTTTGAACTTCCCAGGTCATTGCCATGTTCTGCAAATGCATAAACATGTGTATTCCTCACAGGTATCCGAATTTCAGCTCCAAGCTGCAGGTGACATTTTATAATAAATTAGATATAGATTCTCAGTCTACATCAGAACTATAAGCATAACATTGTCCTAAATATAGACATGGATCAGGGAAGAAGTTATGTCATTAAAAGTCTCTCTCAGAATAACATGACATAAGCAACTTTAGGAAATACTTCACCAAAAGCAATAATATTCTCCAGTAATTCTCACCTCAAGAATGTTTCTGGCTGCACCTAACTCGCCCATGTTATAACCTCGTACAGAGTATGGACCCCCAAGTGTGAACGCATCATAACTTGGAAGGTCTCCCACACAACCTCCATAATGGCCATGAAGTACTAGTACAGGTGGTGGTGGTCTATTAGCACCTTCTTCGACTTGCTTCAATTGGATAAATCGTGTCAATGTCAATTGGTGGCGGTTGAAAAATGGAAACTTGCTGCCAATGCCAAGGCCTTGGTCCACCTATGATTTGTGCATAGAATGTGCTGTTAGCTAACAAATTCAGTACATTGACAATACAAATGAACTTTAATACACCAACAGATCATTCAACTAAATAAAATCTGTTAAGACATCCAAAGTAGCAAAGACCCATGCACAGCTGTCTGCTTTGGCTACAAAAAGTTATCTTTGAATGCAAAAAGAAGAATAATAATAAAAGCATACGCTGTTAAATTGCAAGTACACCTGCAGATAAAATAGAACTTTGCAGTTTTAAGTTGTTCAAACAATTAAAAATTAAAGCAATCTTGGAACCACTATATAGTGGCATACTTGGTTCTCAATTCTGAGCCAAATGACTAAACTACAACAAAAATGCTGAGGAGATTCTTTCTCAAGAAAAGTGGTTATCCTTTTCCAAAGCCTTTCACAAGCCAGAGTGTTGGCAAATAGGGAGTATCAAAGTAATATCACCAGTAATGAGGACGAATTATGAAAAATATAACTTGCCTGAAATACATTCCTCTCACCAACTATAGCTCCATTTACAAACTTGGTGTTGTCACGCGTGATATTTGCCTGTAAAAAGGCCATCCGGTCAATGCCAGTACCACTAAGGGTGGTTGGAGGCCCATCTGCACTAATTCCTCCACTTGGTAACACTCTCTGTCCAGCTGGAGAGATATGACTGCTTTCATCACGTGTTGTTATCTCTTCCATGACAAGACCATACGTGAATTTGCTTTGACGGGTGAAATTCTGCCAGGCACATAACAACCAGAATGCGCATAAACCTTTGTAATCAATAAAATCCAAAATGGGGGGTGAAATAACAATGCTAGACCATGAAGAAATGGAATTACCTCCGTAATATTAGCTTTAACGCCAGCTCGATCAACCCATATAGGAGGGACTTCATCCACTCCTGGGCCACCAGTGAACACTGGACTTAATTTCCGGCTGTTGAAGCAGCTTGCACGTAAGGTACGGTTACGAGGGTTATACACACCATCCAAATATGGATGCACATACTCCAGCTTAAAAGCAAGATCATCCTAAAGAGAAGGTTCCAGGGTCATAGATACAAATATTTACACCAATGATAACAAACATTCCTAGAACAAAATAAACGAAAGCAGGGGGAATACTAAAGAAAAAATACCTGGGGATTTAAGAAGTTGCTGGTGGTCACTGAACCAAGAATGGATCTATTCAGCCCCTTGATATTCCGATGTTCAAACGAAACAGTTCCACCAGGCTGAATTGAAGCCTGAACAGATAGAAGAAATAAATATGGCATAGAGTCATAATTCTGATAGAAGTCATGATTCCCTGATTATTAAAATTATGAAAATTTCAGATTCGATATACATACCAATGTGGGGCGTCCACCTCGTCCAGGAACTAGACTCCACTCAGCACTAACTTCAGCTGATTTCTGATCCAGTTCTTTAAGCTTGATCTCAACAATGATTCCTCCCTCATTCTTTTCATCAGGGCGTGGGTTTACCTCAATATTTGAAAACAAAGCTAGAGAGTTTATGTTCCTCAGAGCTTGTTTCCCAGCTTCTATGTTAAAAACATTGCCTTTCTGAAGCTGTAAACCAATTCAAATATTAACAAAATAAACATCAATCAGCAATTACACATTTTGAAAGTTAAGATATAAAATGACAATTAATTCTTCAAATACTGGAGCGGACACGTAGGCGAGCAATAATATCAACCCATACTTTCAAAATATGGCATAGATATTAAGAATCAATATATGTACATAGATGTACATATATCTATATCTATATGTATATATATAAGTTCAAAACTAAACATATGAATTAGCAACAAATAACACATCAGAAGCATGAAAACAAACATTAGGGTTGGCAACCATCACTCATAAATTACGTCACTGCTGTTTTACGGTTGATGAAGATGGATTCCTAAACAATCAAAAGATTCTTCAGCAACTAGAAAAAAGTTTTCGTTCCTGCCATAATAACTGGATAGTCTTCGATCCCATAATTTGGGCTATCTTTCCCACCGATCTTATAGTGTTAAAGCATAGTACTTACAGCCAACGATTATCATAGAAATCCAGTTAGACCTACACTCTAAAATTGGGACTCCAAAAAAGTAACATAGACTCATGCTGCATCACGGGTTATAGCCTCTAAAAAGTTAGATATCAAACATAGACTTACTCACATTCAACAAAATAATCCAAATATATATACACATAAACAACTGAAACAAGCATTTCAATTTACTGTGCACTTACTTCCAATTATCAAAGACTGGAACTCTGAGATCAACCATATACATTAACAAACAATCATTGTCCATCAAAACTATTAAAACTACGCTATTAACTAGTATATAAAGGGAGCAAAAATACATTTGTAAATTAAAATTGTACCTGTTTCGGCAACTCCCTTTTGACAACAGCCAATTGTGTGTTCCCTTCAACTACATTCCCAAGCTTATCCTGAAACTGCACCACCAACTGCGTGATATCCCCTTCCACAACCTCGCAAACCACCTCTCTCGTATTCAAATTCCCGAAATTCACTACTTGAGCACACGCATACCCTTCATCATGGTACCACTTCTGCACTCTATCTCTAATCCTCTGCAGCAACCTCGCACTCACCTTTCCATGGTCCCTCAACATCTGCAGAATCTCTCCATGCACCGACAATGGCAACAAACACGGCCTTGCCTTGTCAATCCTCCGCTTGTAATCCTTCTCTTGACTCTTATAGTACTCCAGCTTTTCCTTATCCGTCATATCAGCATCCATTTCAATGGGTTTCGACTGCGCCATCAAGCCAACGTTTATGCACCGAATCTTCTCAGCTGACTGCCACGTGCTCTCTAGAAATGATATCGTCAAGCCCAATGTCCCGTCGGGCTTCGTCTTCGTTTCCATGTCGACTTTCTCGAACATTCCACAAGTGGCCAACGTTTCAAGCTCTTTCAGAAGCTGGGTTTTGGTGTAGACTCCTCCAGGACGCAGAGAGACCATTTCGAAGAAAGAATCTTCAGTCCCCACCGTGACGCCGCGTCGCCGATCGAAGAACAAGATATCGGAGATCTTGTATTTCTTGAATCCACTCAGTTTGCTGAGCTGAACAACTATATTCGCCGGGAGGCCGTGAGAGTCCCAGTCTTGTGACTCGTTGTCTTCATCTGCAATCGCCGAATCTTGACAAACTAGGTTTCTCCAGAACCCACCACCGTCTCCACCGCCGCTACCACCACCATTTTCTCCACCGCCTCCAAAACCAAATCCACCATTGCCGGCGTCGCCTCCGCCTCCAACAATGGGGGTGAGACGGAGGAAGAGAGTGGCGGTGGCAGCTGAAGCGACGGCGAGGGGTTTAGAAAGGGCTTTAAGGATGTTTCTATTGTTGTTGTTGCTGCTGTTATTGTTGTTGCGTTTATTAGGGTTTAGTGGGGGGAGATTGAGGTTACATTGAATGGAGGAGCGTGGAGTAAGAGAAGATGAGGAGCGTGTGGGGGGGAGTTTGGGGCGAGAGAATGTGGAGCCGGTGGTGGTAGGGAGGAGGTGGGAGGAAGCGGCGAAGGAAGACATGGTGTCAAGAGGATAAGTTGAAACAGAAAGAAGAAGAGAATGCGAAAAGATGAGTGAGAGGTTTAAGAAGCAAATGGGTCAAGTGAAGTGAACCAAAAGGTTTAGGAAATACGGAGCCATGGACACGGGCATGGTGCACCTTTCGGTTATGGTTCTGGATCCCGATTTGATTTGATTTGATTTTGGGCGACATGTACAACGCTACTTCCTTGTGTAAGATTATTTCAATTTAATATTGAAGGAATTTATTTATTTTGTGGGGAAATTAATACTTCTAATATATTTTTTAATGGAATAATTT
>JANKKB010028431.1:1652-14633 GCA_026225775.1 Bursera palmeri | reverse complement strand
ATATGACATAGGATTTAATTATATAGAACTACGCCTGACAAAGGTTATGCGGCTTTACGCGCACTTTCGGAGAATTGGGAGGCTTGGTTCCTTGCTAGAGGCCAACCATGCCTAGTAAATCATTGGCTCGGAACTTGGTGTTCGGGACGACGGATTGTCCGCGCGTGACGATTTATGGTCAACATATCCGAATGCCTAATGGGTCATACTTCGAAGATACACCGATGACGGATTGACACGGGAGTTACGAAAGCGTTTTTCACCTAGGGTGAATGCTGTAAATAGTATTTTCTGCATACTATTCACACATGAGCTTAAAAGATGCATGGGCCAATTTAGAGGGTTGGATCACTAATTGGTTTTGGGCTTTGACATGGATTGAGTCCATTAATTAAGGGTTTAAAATGTTACATTTTAACCCAAGTCCAATAGGCCCAAGGTCTAAAGAGAGAGGATTTAAAGCTTATGGATTTATGTGAGAATTGCCAAAGAATATTCTAGGAATATTCCATAATTATTTAACTTGGCCATAGAATTTTGGAATATTTATGGCTAGGAAAATTACATATGTTATGTAAATAAATGTTAGACTTTATTGTATATAACATGCTCACATTTATTCTTTGTATAAGTGGTTTAAAACAATTAAATAAAGGCTTCTCTTTTTCCTTGCTAAGCTTTGTCGAATGTGCTCTTATTATTCCTAAGGGAGTTTGCTTCCAATTCTTCCTTTTTCTCTAGCAAGAAAATTGCAATCCTAAGGTGTTAGAAGTATACACTATGGATGATTATTAATCTTATTGTTTTGTGTTGCATGTGTGTAGGATTTTGGTGACAATTTTGGTCACAAAGAATTAATAGTTTGCAATGGAGATTGTAAGTATTTCTCACTTAATTCTTATTTATTTTAGCTAATTATATGATCCTAGATGAATTTACAACAGATATAATATCAAGATAAGACATATCACTCCGCATAAAAAGGAGATGATGTTACACAGGATTCGGTGACGATTTCTCAAAGGCTAATCAACGATTGCGAAACTGATGAGGATTGTTCTCAATCATGTCTCGGTAAAGAGAATCGGTCGTAACAAGGATCCGAACTGTATGTTTTTATTAGGGGAGATACATTCCAACCCTAGACCTTGTATGTGACATTCGGTATGAGATTTAATTACATGGAACTATGCCTGAAATAGGTTAATGGGTTATCCTTTCAGAGAATTGGGGGGGCACGGTGCTTTACTAGGAGCCAACCATGTCAAGTAAATCATAAGGATCTGAAATAAGGTTTCAGACAACCAGATAGTCCAGGAAATCATGATTTACAGCCAATATATCCAGAAGCCTATTGGGTCATACACTGACGACGTCATAATGAAGAATGGATACAGGAGTTACGAAAGCACACTTTTTCATCTGGGATGAATAGTAATTTTTTTAATAGTATTTTTACTATTCATATGGGCATTTTTTTCATGAGCTTTTTTTTTTTTTTCATGGGCCTAAAATTAAATAGCTTAAAGTCTAAATGGGCCAATTTAGTTAATTGGATTACTAAATAGAATTGGGCTTTGACTTTTAAATTGGATTGGATCTGTCACACCCCGGAACCCCTTATACAGGAATCCCGGGGGTGACTATGTGAATAAATGAAATAAAATAAAATAAAATCGAATAAAACGTTTTAAATAAAACATTTACCATGAAAATGACTGGTTACAAAATTTTTTCCAACAAAGTAAAGAAATAAAACCGACTCATTCTGTCTACCCAGACATACCAAAGACTATCTGGGATCCTCTATGTGAGCTCTGGATCATGCCACTAGACTCTTGATCTCGGGTACCCATGGAAGAAGAGATGAGCAACACAGCCCAGTAGGAATTTCTAACACTATACAGTCCTAGAACATTTTAATCACAATGCATTCATAAATCAAACACACACAATACACCAAGTCCTCTCTCACTCTTGTATATCCGAACTCCATCACAAGACATTTTTCTTATCACAACCGTGACTGTCACGTAACATACGATGCATCCATGCATCCCAATCACCAAACTAAATCAACCCTTAGACCCTATCTCTCAAACGGTTACATCTAAGCACCTACCGTCTCATATCACATACTACTAACTATATAAATGGGCATATCTAAAGCCTGACACTGTATATGCCTATCAACAGTGAGTCTCCTTAGGTCCCTCAACAACATGTACGGAGACATCTAAAAGCTGACACTGTATATGTCTATCACAGTGAATCCCCTTAGGTCCCTCATAATCACACATGGGCACAACTAAGGTGATATATTTTTGACACTACCATCACCACCTTTAACTCTTTGCTCCACCCATGGTCCAACCCATGTGTGCCTATCAAACCTATCGGATCAAGCTTCATCACATTTTAGTTCAAGCAAGCCTCTCCAACACATCCAAATTGGATACTTGGGTTCTAGCTCAACCATGGGATGCAATATAATCCAATTAGAATCCAATTAATTGGATTGTAATGCCTCCCAAAAGTTTGAGTTCCTAAGTTAATTTATATCTTATTTTGTTGTATTTATCTTTAATCATATGTATAAGTGAATTGTGAAACCTTAGGGCTCATTTGTTCTGTTTTTACCTTAATCAATTTTACGTAAATTCGTGTAAGTCAATGAGCTTAGTGCTGCGGTGCTCACACACCACTGCTGCGGCGCTCACACACCACTGCTGCGGCGTCCATTCAAAGCCATAATATTTCACAAGTCAGAAAGCTCAGCGCTGCAACGCCTAAATGAAACCGTCGCGACGCTCGGTAGCAGAAATTCAAAATTAACCCTTTTTTTTTGCTTTGTGACTTAAGTGAAGGGCAATTTTGTCGTTCTGACTTTTCTTTGCAACCCTTGCCTTGTATAAGGCCTCTTCTCTTGTACTTGGGACATAACTTGATAAATATGAATGACAAAGTGTTGAAACACTTGGAGAGAGTTCTCTCAGATATCCTTTAGCCAATTCTTGCCAAGATTGGTGGTGGAGCCTTGATCCAAGTTGATAGCTTTTGCCTTTATGCTTGTGATCCCCTTGTTGGCTAATCTATCCTTGTAAGTTGTTACTTTCTTGCTTGAATCATTATCGTTGATATTGAAGTTGTGTTGTGTTGGAGAATCATAGGTTGAATGAATGTTGTTGGTTGATGATTTCTAATTGAGTTGCTTTTCTAGTATGTTGATGAGGGAGTTATTAGCTTTATTCTAATGCAAATTTGAAGCCTTTTGGGTGGGTAAAATAGGTGACCCGAAATTGGTCTTGAGGGTGTTGTTTTTCACTCCTTTTGGATGCCAAATGCATCCTAAAATGTAACATAAGGCTTGACATTGTATACGTCTATCACAGTGATCCCCTTAGGTCCCTTAAAAACATAAACGGACACATCTAAGGCCTTACATTATATACATCTATCACAGTGAAACCCCTTAGGTCCTTCGTAATCATATCTCATGTGTTTTTCCTTAGGTCTCGGATATTCACGGACCCACCTAAGGCCTAACACTATAAACATACGACACATGTTTCCCCTTAGATCTCGAATTAGCTCGGGTCTATATAAGGCCTAACACTCAATACTATATCACTGGTGTTTCCCCTTAGGTCCCGGATCATCGCGGGCCCACCTAATGTTATATTATGGGGTGGCATATGAAACCAATTGGAGTGATTTCTTGACACCTCAAAAATCAAATTCGAGATTACTGTTCATCCCACTTAAATACCCTAATTTCAACACTAAATCAACCCAAAAATTACAACATATATTCAACTTCTTTAACACCCTTTAACATAAACAATACTTAGAACTTCACAATGGTAACAACAACATCTTCTCCAACAATCAACAACAACAACATTCAATTTTCAAAAGGAAATGGAAATAAGAAACTTACAATATATAGGTTGTCAAATGATTCAAGCATAAAGAAAATGAATCCACCAACTTGAATTAATCACCACCAATCCTTGGCTTGGAATGGATAAAGATTGATAAATGAGAGAGTACTCTAAAAAACACACTCAAAGTGTTTTTAAATTCTATTTCATTTTGTCAAAAGTCTTTTAATTACAAGTGAAAATGGCCTAATATAGAGTAGCCTTGTACAAGAAAATGGAAGGACAAAAATGCCCCTCACTTAACTCTTACAAGCAAAACAATATAAGGGTAAAATTTGAATTTCAGATGACTTGTGTTGCGGCGGTAGCATGAGACACCGCAGCACTCAGCTACTGACTTGGTAACTTGTTGTTGCTTCAAAGGAGCACCGTGGCGGCGGAATTAGGCGTCGTAGCACTGAGCTCACTATCTTGCCCGAGAATTACACACAACACATGAAAATTTATAAGTGTTGACACTTGCAATTACAACCTAAATACAACAATTGCTAAACAATGACAAATGAAAAGGATTACAACCTAAACATCTAAATACACATGAAAATTACAACCAAATGATTATAATTGAAATACAACGAAAATACAACAAAATTAAATACAAAGCAAAAGTCATTTAGGAGGCCATGCAATCTAATTAGTTAACAACTAAGTAGATTTCATTGCATCCCAATGAGGAAGTAAGCTTATTTACTAACTTTGGACTTGTTCGGGTCAAAACCGACCTTGGACTTGTTTGGGTCAAAATTGGAGGGTGGCCAGAATATAACATACTCTCCCGGTTGGAGAGAATTTATCCTCAAATTCTGCAAGTCGTGATCTCCCAAGTAGCCTCAAAGCAATACCATACAATCTCTTTAAGTCCTAGGTGAGGACACAAAAAAATTTAGACTTAAATTCTTCCATGGTTGCTTTTGGAATGGAGGAGGAATGTTTGGAGTCGGTTTGAAATATTTTAAAGCCCTTGGACATATTTCACATTTATCCACAATGGCTTGCATCTCATTTCGTATTTCAAACCTAAATGAATGCTTCCTCAAATTTCCTAGTGTGTTGTCGACACCCAAGAAGTCATACATGGTTTTCTCCATGGAATTTCCACTCAAGATTTTCTCAAATCTTTCTTTAGGCACACATTCCAACAAAGTAAATAAATAAAATTGACTCATTTTGTCTACCCAGATGTACCCAAGACTGTCTGAGATCCTCTATGTAAGCTCCAAATCACGCTAGACTCTTGACCTTGGGTACCTCGATATCTGAACCATAGCTTCCGAACCTCTTTTTCTTTTTTCCTCATCCGTGTCATGAATCCTATATGTCCCAGATGTTCCGAATGAGTTCTAAGAGTCACAAGACCAAAACCATACAAAACCGAACACAGGGGTTAAAAATATTTTACCTATCAGAGTGTTATCATAAATCCTTAAACTATTAAGGTTAATTTAAGATTAACTAAGTGAGGGTGAAATTGCTAACCTGAAAACTATTAGGGGCCCCGAGTCAAAATACATGGCAGAGGGTATCTATTAAGATCTAAAGCTGTAGGGTGCAGAGTCAAGCCTGTAAGGTGAAGGGGCTGATTGATATTTTTTCATGGCTACCGTCTTTCTCGGTTACTTATCGAAAAACACGACAGGCGATGAACCACGGTAAACGGCCACTACCAGTAGCTTCATCTTACCGAGCTGAGTTGATACCGACCAACGATTGTGCCTGGCGACTGCCAGAGGGGGCAGATTGGCGTTAAGGGAGCTGAATGGCCTCAAGCATTTTTCTGACAATCCAAGTCTCCGACAGGCAATTAAGGACCACTGCCAGACTCCACCGATCGAGAGGAAGAGATCCCGACTGGTGGCAGGGACTATCTTCGTTGGAGGAAAGAGATCGACGGCAAGGCAGGTGAGTCTTTTCGGTGTTGTTCTGATCGATTTTGACACTAGACGGGGGAATGAAGGCCACTGCCCTGACCAGCATGCCGAGAGGGTTCCATCACCACCCCTCTAGCCGCCTAACTCATTGAGAATACGAAAGGTCACTGGAGATGGTAGTGACGCATCTTCTTCGGTGAATAGGGGTGTCTCTCCAGATTTTTTGTTGCATGTTCTGGACTTGTATGCTTTTTATATAGACTCTGGGTCTTGGAGGTACAAAAAAATTTTCAAACCTTTCAAATATCATGAATCCTGGTCCCAAAGTCTCGGCATCTCAATGCCGGTCCATTCTCATCTATTTCTCACTCACGTGACCCTCAAAATGTCAATATTGGGCACTAAAAACGAAAAATCACCGAGCCCGTGTAAAATTCTATTTTAGTCCAAAATTTTGAAAACTCCTGAATACCTCTAAATTCTTATATACACGATGTCATCACGTTCGTGTCACCCGTATATGTCAAAATTATACATTTTATGATTTCTAACTTTAAAATCTTTCACTTACACCTCTAGTTCACTGTTTTGAATTTCTGAGACGTTACATAAGCCCATTAGTCTTAATCAAGATGTAATTAACATAATCACACCCTTAATTAAGGTATTTGAGATAATAATGGTATAATTGAGTTTAATTAATGTGTTTTGCTAATTAACATATTTGTATTCCAAATTCATGCAATTACTATCCAATTAACAACATAATCAAACAAACATGCTTGCCAATTTGAACTATGCATGTGAAATTACACTAATCATACAATACCATCCAACATCCACACATGAATCAGTTCAACCAAAAATTTGCAATTAGGCATTAGATTTACCATGATTTAAACCTGAACATGCAAACTAATCAATTGGTTATATAATTCATGTCAAATTTAAACCCTAATTGAAGCATGCTCTAATACTACTGTTGGATTTCATCCATGATCAACAAGAACGACCCATTTGCATGTTGGATTAAATTAGCTTTTGGATTTTAAAATGGACTTTTTGCATGTTGAAAGGCCTTTTAATTATTTGCACGAAGAATTTGGGTTTTTTTTTTTTATTGATTCTCAACAAATGCATGTTGGATTCCATCCCAAGATACATGCAATTAACAAGCTAAATTAACAAGATTAGTGGTAGAAACTCTCATAAACTCTAAGCTATGCAAGATACAAATTTCCACCACAAAAGCCTAGCTTTTCTTCCACCAAAATCCACCAAGAACAAGTGCTTCACTATTCCAATGGCTAAGGACCTTTGCTACTTAGGATTGATTGAATCTTTGCAAGAGATTATGTGAAAAATGAGACAAAAATCACATGGGAGAAAGAAGGAGAGCATTCGGCCATTTCATGTTCTTGGAGAGAGAACGTCATTCAATGTATATTAAAACACATGCACATGTATTGGTGTGAATGTCTAACATGCAATTAATTCCTTAATTGATTAATTAATTAGAATTAATGGGACCCAAGTAAAAGAAATTAATTCCAATTAATTTCCACCATGTAAAATCAACCAATGAAATGAAAGCTTAGCCTCCAAGTTTGGTTAATCTCAACTAAGTCCAATTAGATGCATTTCTTTCTCTCTTTTGTCCTTGGGCGTAATGGGCTTGGGTGAAAATGTAAAGTTTCAAAACTTTGTCAAATGGATCCAATCCAATTTAAAAGTCAAAACACATTTCTATTTAGTAATCCAATTCACTAAATTGATCTATTTAGACTTTAAGCCCATCAAAAAGCCCATGTAAATAGAAAAAATACTATTGATGAAATCATTATTTATCCTAGATGAAAAAGTGCGCTCTCGTAATTCTTGTATCAATCCTTCATCGTAGCATCGTCGGAGTATGACCTATTAGGCTTTCAAATATATTGACCGTAAATCATGTTTCTCGAACAATCTAGGTGTCTGAAAACTTAGTTCTGAATCCTTACAATTTACAAGACATGGTTGGGTTTTAGCAAAGCACCATGTCCCTTAATTCTTCGAAAGGGTTTCCGTAAAACCAACTAACTTGTTTCGAGCGTAGTTCTATGTAATTAAATCCTATATCAAATGTCACGTATGAGGTCCAGGGTTGGTATGTGTCTCCCCCAATAACAACATACTATTTGGACCCTTATATAATGACCGATTCTCTTTACCGAGACGTGACTGAGAGCCATCCTCATCACTCTCGTATACGGTGATCACCCTTTTAAAGATCGTTGTCGAATCCTATGTGACATCATCTCTTACTATTCGGAATGATATGTCTCATCTTGACATTACACCTACTCCTAAATAGTTCTTGGCGCACCCAACGATGAATGTTTCTCTAACCCGGAAAGAGTTATTCACGCAAGTGTCAAAGTGAATCGATCTCTAAAAAAGATAGCTATGTAATTCTTAGGTCTAAGGATTACTTACACTTACCCTAAGCAAACCTCCCATAGACACTTAGATAATTTAGCAATGGGATTCTGTACCGGGTCGAGTCTAGTGAATCTGTTTCTACATCCAAACAGCTTACATTGTTCCCCTATACACTTGCATAAGTATCCAATGCTTAGATGTGTGAGAATCATACTGTTATACTTCTATAACCAGTACAAGTGTAATACTAGTCTATTTGTACTGCAAATGTCCTATCTCGATAGTACTTCGACCAAGGACGATTTAATGATGTTATAAAAAATGATTTCTGTCTTACAATCAAATCATTTATTTTCACATCATATGGACTTTTATCATATTATACAATCATGTAATCTAATCACATTAATGATAAAAAGGCAATTTTTTTTATTATGTAAATCATTTGTGTACAATATACTAAGTATATTTACAATGTGATGCTCTAGGACACAAATAGTCCAACAATGCATATGTTATAATTTCAACTTGGTAGTACCTTAGCTCAATGGTAGATGCTTGAATGATTCTTTAGCTTTGGTCTTATCTCTTGAGTTAAGGAAGTGATTTTGCCTTCTCAATACTGAGAGAATAGTGAAAAGATGTATTTGTCTTTTATGGAGAACTCATAATTACGAAATTATAGATTGGATCTACAAATGTGGTACAATGAATGATCTTCTCTTTTAAGAATAATAAAAGATGGAAATTGTTCAATTAGAGTAAGAAAACGTGAATGAATTAGTCCTAGTTACTCTTTAGGACAAAGTAGAAAAAGAGAGAAAACTATTAAACAAGGAAAAAGATCCAATGACATTGAAAGAGTTAAATGAGGAGCCTATAATGTATAAAAACATGCAACCTATTGCAAAACTTATTAGAAACCCAAGACAATTGATTAGAAGGTCACAATGTCCTTGTTAGCACCAATGAACATGTACAAGGGTGTATGTGTGACTTTCTTAAATAATGGGATGGGACAATAAAATGGAAACAATTAAAGACCTTCATTCGTTATCGAAAACGGATAGATCTATCATATATTTGTGTTGTCTAAGAAATTTATGATTTTCATTAGTGCAAATTCAATCACTTCAATTTGCAATTTAAGATGAGGAAGAATTACTTGATGACAACAAATAGTAATCCATTACGGAGGAAATCCTATTTAATAAGGATAAATACATAAACATCCAAGATTTAAGGCTTGTTTGTTTAGACTAATTATCACTCAAGTCCAAAAGAAGTAAGACTTGAGTAATTATCTTTTGTTTGTCTTTCAAATCTATCACTTAATTTAAGTGGAATATCATTTATTCTAAAATTTCATTTCGTTTCACTTAAAAATCTAAAACTTAACTATTTGAATTGGAAACCAATTTTTATTCCATAAATACCCTTATATTTTTAATAGGTAATTATCGTCGACCTCATTTTATATTTGAAAACATCGTGAAGCCTCCCTATTTTTTTAAAACATCACAAAACCCCGAACCATTACTCTCCATTCTACCAAGTTGTGTTAAGGGTTCTGAAATAAGTATTTTTATCTTCACAAGCACAAACTTCAATTTAAGAAAAAAATCTTAAAAACTCGATTCTTTCTCTCTCATCAATCTCCTTCGTCCTCCCTTTTCTCTAATTCTTTCTCTCTCCTCCATCTCCTTCACCATTTTCCAATATATATATATATATATTTGTTTCTCAACATTGATGCAAGCCAACCACCAAGAAACATCAAGAAAACCTATAAAAAAAATTAAACTCAATATCATATCAAGATACAAATTAAATTGCAATTTTTTTTTTTAACATTTTCTTACCAAGCAAAAAACCTCCAAGAATCAAATTCCAAAGCAAATCATACACCCAAAACCAAAATTTGGTCCTTCCTTGATTTTCTTTAATTCTTTATCTTTCTTCCATCTCCTTCCTCTTTGTCTCTTCTCCCTCATCATTCCCAAAAAAAAAATTGAATTATGCAAGCAAACCATCAATTTAAATGTTAAGGTTACACATTTCCCCACTTTATTATTGAGTTAATATCACTAACAATCCTTAGATTTTGTTTAAATTTTACTCATATGAGACTTTTAGTTTTTCCTTTGTATCATCCTTAAGTTTTCCAAAAGTCATCTATTAATTCCTTAACCTAAACACAGTGAGTTGAGAAACATTTGAAGGGAAAATATGTCTTTTACTTACTTTATTTTTACTTTTTTAAATTTATCTATATTTGAAGAAATTAAAAAAAAAAAAAAAGAGATTGAACCCTAAAAGCTATAACAATCCAATTCAATTGCCCATCAACCTTTAAACTATTACAACCGCCTGACAAACCACTCTTCAAACTTGTTTTCTTAAATGAAACCTGAACCCCTACCCAATCTTCATATCCATGTGCATTTTTCATCTGATCTTTCTTTTCGAACTTAAATAACCACTTATGTTAATCACCAGCAACATCCACCATTCAGCGTACAAAAATTATCAACTCCCTCATTTCGTCCCAACTCTAAGTCTCCTTGTCATGGCAAAAAGGGTAAAGGAGGAGGAAAATTTCATGCTTCTATTAGATCTTGTACAGCTGGATTGATTAGTTTGTTGCTATAGTTAGTTGGTTGGTTTGTTATTGTACAGTTGGGTTAGTTACATGGGTTAGTTATTGTTATTGATATTTATATTGATTGTACAGTTTATAGAAACAGTTTTTTACAATTTCTTCAATAAGAAAGAAGAATAAAAACTCTCTCACTCTCTCATTCAATATGGTATCAGAGCATTGATCTGCTTCTTTGATTTTGTTTGATCGTGAGCTCCTGTCCTTCTGTTTTCTTTATGGCGACAAGAGCTTCGACTCAATCTCTTAATTTTCCTTCTTTATCAATGAGTAATTCCGCCATTGATGATGGTTCTAGTTCATTTTTTCTTCATCATTTAGATAGCCCAGGCCTCATTCTTGTTTCTCAGCCATTGATGGGAGAAAGTAACTATAACTCATGGAGTTGGGCTATGATGATTGGTCTATCGGTGAAGAACAAGTTAGGTTTCATTGATGGATCTATTTTACGACCTGAAGGTAACAATGATCTTCTTCTCAATTCCTGGATCCGTAACAATAATATTGTTATCTCTTGGATTCTTAATTCTATTTCTAAAGAAATCTCTGCTAGCGTCATATATTCCAAATCTGCATATGATATTTGGATAGATCTTAAAGAACGATATCAACAGAAAAATGGACCTCATATTTTTCAGTTGAGACGTGAATTGATGAATCATACTCAAGGCAATTAAGTGTTAGTACATATTTACTAAGCTTAAAACTATTTGGCAAGAACTTAGCAATTATATACCTATTTGTTCATGTGGAAAATGTACCTTTGGAGGTAGTAAAGCTCTTGTTGACTACTATCTAATGGAGTATGTTATGTCATTCTTGATGGGATTACATGATTCCTTTACTCAAGTTAGAGGTCAATTGTTGCTTATGGATCATATTCCTCCTATAAATAAAGTTTTTGCTCTTGTTTCTCAAGAAGAGCATCAAAGGAATATTGGCATGGTTACTGGAAACTCAACAAATTCTATGGCATTCTATGTTAAGAATGATTCTCCTAAGCTAAACACTGGTCAAAACTACAAGAAGAATCAAAATAAAGAGAGACCTATTTGCACTCATTGTGGTTACACGGGTCATACAGTTAACACGTGCTACAAACTTCATGGATATCCTCCTAGATACAAACTTCGGCAGAAACCTACTTCTATTCAAGTGAATTCTGCTATTGTTAATCAGTCTTCTGAGTCTGTTTCAGCTATTCCTAATGCTCCAACACAAGGCAATATTAGACAATTTATGACAATGTTAAAATCCTGCTCAATATCATTATCTGATGGCTATGCTAAATACTCATCTTAATGCTGCACAGACTAGTACAGAAGCTACTGATACTTCTGCTCATACATCAGGTACTTGTTTCTTTGTCTCCATTAATCCAATACTCAGTTCTTCCAAATATTGGATAGTGGATTCAGGTGCAACAAGTCATATTTGTAGCAATTACTCTATCTTTCATACCATGAATCCTATTTAGAATGTTTTTGTTACATTGCCGGCCTATTCATATTCGTGTTCCTTTACAATTTTCTGGGACTGTGAAGCTTTCTTCTCATTTGGTGCTTGAAGATATTCTCTTTGCTCTTTAGTTCAAATTCAATTTATTGTCTGTGATCTCTTTGACCAGGGATTCTTCTCTACATGTCAGCTTTCTTACTGATTCATGTCTTCTTCAGGACCTGTACAGTTTACAGATGATTGGCAAGGGTAACAAGATTGAAGATCTTTATGTTGGATTCCTAAGCCAAGATCATGCAATTAGTGCATAATTAGATTGATTAATGGTGGAAATACTCACAAATTACAAGATTAGTGATTTCCAAAATTTTGGCCACAAATCCACCACTTTCTTCAAGCTTTTGGCCAACCTCCCTCTTTAATTCAACCTTCCAATGGCTTGGTACCCTAACCCCTTAGAATTGATAGTATTCTTTGCTAGAGAATGGAAGCAATTTGAGACAAAATCTTCCTTGGAGGCTAAAGAGAGCATTCGGCAAAGGCTTGCATGTGTGGAGAGAGAAATGGCTTGTCACATGTTAAATGAATAACATGCATTGCCTACTTGTGTGTGAGTGTATCACACTCCACC